>LGRX02003841.1:0-21282 GCA_001247695.2 Cymbomonas tetramitiformis | reverse complement strand
GTATGCCCCGAGGCGTATGCCCCAGGGCTATGCCCCAAGGTGTATGCCCCAAGGCGTATGCCCCAGGGGTATGCCCCAAGGCGTATGCCCCAAGGCGTATGCCTCATTGGTATGCCCCATGGGGCAAGGTGTATGCCCCATGGGTATGCCCCGAGGCGTATGCCCCGAGCGTGCATGCTCCACTCGCGAATATTGGGGAGTTATCGGATATTCACATAAGTGAGCGAGCGGGGAAAATAATCGATGACAAAGCAGATTTCAGGAGAAGATCTGTAATGAAATGATTCATGGTAGATTCCAGGAGAACATCTGCAATGGCAATACAAGTATCATGATCTGCCTGATGATTGGTGGAGGAGTAACAGAATCAGGCATGGGCTGCTGGTAATTGGCCGATGACAGATGTCAATCTAGGAATCCTGCTAGTGAGTTAAGGAGCAACATGTTGAAAGGGGAAGCTTGGGAAAAGTGAACCTCAGTTAGTGTTGATCAAGAGAAATAAAGGACAAGTTTTACATGTTAGTATTAGGCTGTATGCCAAGACTATACATAAGGATATAGATGTATTAGGTTTGAGACCAGACATTATATCGGACAAGTGATTGTAATTCTAGGCCAGAAGCCAGAGTTTGTCATGAAATAAAACAGTGGAATATAAAACTGTGAAGTTAATATTACACAACCAAAAACAGCAAATAAGATAAAAAGAAAGAAAGAAAGAAAGAAAGAAAGAAAGAAAGAAAGAAAGAAAGAAAGAAAGAAAGAAAGAAAGAAAGAAAGAAAGAAAGAAAGAAAGAAAGAAAGAAAGAAAGAAAGAAAGCAAGAAAGAAAGGAAAACAAAGAAAAGAAATATGTTTAAGTTATCAGGAGTGTGCCTGGTACAAATTGGTATTCAGATGTTGAATACGTTCTACGGACCTTTGGGATCTGCGAGTGGGGTTTTGCAGATGGCGACTTTTGTGTTTGCGTTTTGAGCTGCTTCGCCTCGCGTTCGACGGCTCAGGTTACGCGCGGTATGTGCGTTTTTAACACGGGAAAGTTTCGCTATGTGGCCTTCTTTATGGAAGATTTGGTTGGAAATGTTCTGTGGGGTCTTAAGATGCAGCTTCGGGATGACTTGGGCGACTTTTTGTTTTTGGTGTTTTGAGCTGGCTCTGCTTGCGTTCGACGGCTCAAATTACGCGCGTTACGTAGGTAGGTTGCCAGCGAGGATCATGATCTACGGTGACCACGGTACTCTTCGGATAACATGACAGGAAACTTCTCTCCACACTACCTGTACCACTGAAAAGTACTAGTAGTCGCAACTCGCGTGTCGAGACCACAGAGTCCAGAAGAGCCAGATGCGTCACAAAGGCGTCAGAGGAGCGACAGTATTGTTCCCAAGGTAGGCAGTTGTCCAGAGAAGAGGGTTCCCCTTCATCAGAGGTGTCCAGGAAGGTTAGAGCTCTGGCGCGTTCCCGCCTTTGCTTCCGCTGCATTCTGACCTCCTGTAAGGCTTTTTCGCGGGCTTGTCCTTCTCGGGATAGTCTCAGTTGTTCGAACTCTGTGAGCTGTTCGAGTTCACCCCCGTAGTTCAACGACTTGAATAATGACAGATGATGTGACTTATCATCTGGCGACATGTACAGTCATAGTCGACCGTACTAACGACTGTCATAATAATATATGACACGACTCGACATGACATGACATGACATGGTATGACATGTCTGACAGGTATGACACGTATGACACGTATGACATGTATGTCACATATGTCATCGGTCATGATCCTATATGGTATGACATGTCTGACAGGTATGACACGTATGACATGTATGACACATATGTCATCGGTCATGACCCTGACAGATCTCCCCTCTTAAAAGAGTTGTGACCTCACAACGGGCATACCTTTGTATATGTCTATGATGTCTTTGTTGTTGTCGCTTCTTGCTGGTACCAGTCTTCTTACACCGATTTGAGGCGTCCCTCATGGTGTTTTTAGGTTATTGGGGGGAACTGAGTCCACTTTAGTCCCTCACCTTACAGTTCTTAGGATGTAGCCCCCTTTGAAGTTCGTATCGTATTTCAGAGTGACGTTTCAAGGTTCAATGAATTGCGTTTCGTGATACAGATTGACGCTGGATTACTGATTGATCCACACGTATCGTGCGTCAGAGTGACGATTCAAAGCATCCGAAGTGTACGTTACGGATTATTTGCGCTAGCCGTCGTCGCTTTGCGAACGATGATCCCACGATTTAACGATTTATAATCGAACGATTCTCGGCCTGATATAATGCACCCAACCCTTCCTCCCCTCCTTAAGCTACTTTGGAGGATCATAGGCGGCAACGGGGAGCCCGTGTTTGTTTCCGGAGTTATTTCACCGGGGGCTTGTTTTATTGCAAACAGAGTGGCCCTGCTTAACGGGATTGGACTTATAATCCTTACCCGGTCTGCTCACTCTAATATGGTCCAGTACGCACGCTTTGACGAACATCTATCGCGATGAGTGAGAATGGATTCGCCACGTACTAATGTGAAATTTATTTAGTTATGTTTGTCAAGCACAACTTAGGATCACAACTCCGTCTACCTCAGTCGATATCTCCGGTAGCTTCGGATGACTGGCCAAGAATCCGATGACAAACCACGGTTTTGGCAAAGGTAGCATTTAGCAGTTTTTATTTATCCACAGATATGATATCTCGCATGTGCGTATCTGTGCAAGGGTATGATTTGTACAAGGCTCACTACACCTTTAGCAAGGAAGGATCAATTTCCTGCTTCTATGCAACATAATGATAAAACATTAAGAGCACGGTATATAGATGATCGACATGTATTAGTATATATTACAAGAAGTAAGGGCATGAGGCTTAATATAATGTTTAGCCTTCATAGGCAGCTATAATGTCTGCTGCATTGGTCAGCTCTGTGGCTTTGACCCAGGTGTCATGCTCAGGGCCGTAGCCTGCATATCGCACTAAATAGTACTTGACACCTCTAGTGAACTTATCCGAGAGTATATGTGATATCTCAAACAGTGGTTGCCCTTCTTCGGTGATCATCTGTGGCAGAGGCAAAGGTGCTTGGATCGAGTCATTGTACAGCTCTAATCTGGATACAGGCTGTACCGGATGAATACGGATATCGAGGTTTCCGAAATCTAACTCGTATGCACGCCCATGGCTAAGCACTTTGGAAATGGTGAACGGCCCAATATAGGTAGCATAATGATTCGGGAATAGATTACTCCAAAATGGGGAATAGAAATTTCAATCTGTTTTTGGGGAATAGGTGTGTGACACATGCATATGCGTCTAAAGTTTTGCGTTTAAATTTTTAATAAAGCGTTAAAATTTTCCCCCCACCCATCTGTTCACTTTCGTTTTGCAAACATGAGGAAGCCTCCGAAAAAGTACACTAGGGTGTGCCTTTCTTGCGATTATGGCGGGTATCGATGTATTGTTGAACACACTGATGGTATGCATTTTATTGTCCTCTATTCAAGAAAAAGGACAGGGTAAAAGATTCTCCATCAAAAATGAAAGGTGCGTTGCCCTTGCTTTCCACGGTTCCCTTGTACAGTTGACTACATATATAATAAGTGTTAGGAACAACTTTTTTTGCGCAAGCAAGATTACGGGGCTTTCATTGAACCAGATACGGGGCTTTCATTGAACTAGATACAGGGCTTTCGTTGAACCAGATACGTGGCTTTCGTTGAACCAGGTACCGTACGTGGCTTTCATCGAACGAGATACGTAATGCTACGCGAGTTCCTGACCACGATACCGAGTGTGCAGGCAATTCTGCTTAAATTAGAAAGGGTTGGAAGCAAGATCCGTTCGGAATCTAGGATGCTGGACGGGTCTTGAGAGGGGGGTAATGGGCGTGATTCGAGCCAGCCAACTCGACTCACGCCCAACAGGGACGCATCCTGCACAGCATGAACATATCACGCATATCATATAAGCATAATAAACACATACTGACCGTTTGGCAGTGCAATTTCACCTCTAGCGGAAACGCGGATGTCAACCGCGTCCACGTTTCCGCTAGGCGTTTCTTCCCTCATTCGCGCGCTCGTTTGCAAGAGAGCCTGGGCAACGGATGAGGGAAGCGTTAGCAAAAATAGTATTTCGTATGCGTTGTTTTCCCTAAACAAATTGCACAAACTGAACGGTCAACCACACATCTCGTTGTGGGATGACGCGTTCATTTGGCGGAAGCGGGTGGAATTTAAGGAATTTGAAACCCGCAATAGTTGCGCTATGGGGTTTCATCTTCTTTGCGAAACGGGTACCCACATCATACTAAGTAGGAATATGTGATAATATTTTGAAGCAAAAGATTACTCAGATTAGTATACAATCTTAGAGATCTTTATTTCGCTGGACAGGGGCACACTCCCGGAGAGAAAGCCTTCCGCCTTTAGTTAAAATTGCATATTTAACAAATCAAACAGTGAGTATTTTCTTCAAGTATTTTCAGACGGTAATACTTAAACACTGGTAATACTTAAACACTGAGTGTTGTCTCGCGTGTTGTCACCAAGCCTTAGAAACTCACGATCTCACTCCCAAAGTGACCAAAAACCGTTCGATCGGCGATCGAACGGTTTTTGGTCACTTTGGGAACGCGTCTGAAAATACTCAGTGTTGTCACCAAGCCTAAACTCGCGATCTTACTCCCGAAGTGACCAAAAACCGTTCGATCGCCAATCGTTCGGTTTTTGGTCACTTTGGGAACGCGTCTGAAAATACTCAGTGTTGTTTCGCGTGTTGTCACCAAGCCTAAACTCACGATCTCACTCCCAAAGTGACCAAAAACCGTTCGATCGCCGATCGTTCGGTTTTTGGTCACTTTGGGAACGTCTGAAAATACTTAGAGAAAATACCAGACAGGTCTTTGCAACCAAGCCGACTTTAGTTCTCACATACTGTAGAGCCCTAAACGTACGGTTTACGCCCTCCCGAATCTGCAATTCACGGCCGTGAATATTAAATTCACGGCCGTGAATATTAAATTCACGGCCATGAATATTTCACTGCACGTATGATTGCCCACACTGTTTGCGAGTAAATTAGACTGGGAAAACATTTTCCAACGTTCGTAATGCACAAAGATATATCATTTAGACTCTTAGGTAGGAGTTTTTTTAGCTCTTGACTGAGCCGTGGCCGCATCAGCTCAGTTTGCAGTCGCGACTGCGAGCTAAGCTGAGAGGCCCTTATAACTTTCATGCACATCGCATCAAAACTCAAACAGCGGAGGGGTTCTCGTGCGTTCTAGCGCACGATACTTGGCACCAATATTGCTAACAGCAATATTGGTGCACCCTCAAACGCACAACCTCTGATGTCAGCTATGCGCAAAACGCGTGCTACACATCATGGGTTTCGGTACATGCAAATCCAAACCCAAACATGCCAAACAGCAAAGGGCTTCCCGTGAGTTCCAGCGCCCGTAACTTTGCAAAAGTATTACTAAGATATATATCTTTTAGTTGCCAAAGGCCCAAGGCCTCAAAAGCCTTGTGCACGAAGCCATCAATTTATTTCTTTGGAGATTTATTGGGTTTGTGTTCGAGTTTACCCAAACCCAATACATGCCAAACTGAAAAGCAATTCCCGTGCGTTATAGCGCGCGAAACTATGCACAAATATTTACAAGACACATATCTTTCAGTTCTCAGAAGCACAAGGTTTGAGATAACTTGTTGGCAAAACCATCAATTTATTTCTTTGGCAGATCTATTGGGCTTGGGTTCGAATGTTTCCAAACCCAATACATGCTAAACAGCGAAGGGCTTCCCGTGCGTTCTAGCGCACGTAACTGCGTAGAAATATTGCCAAGATATTTATCTTTGATATATTCGAAGCACAAGGTCTAAGAAAGTCTGTGCACAAAATGGTATTACTATTTCTTTGACACAGATTTTAGCGTGATATACAAACTCATAAATCTGGGTCAAAGAAATGATATGTTAACTTCGCGCACAAGCTATCGCAAACCTTGCACTTCAGAAAAGTGAAATATATGCATCTTATCAATATATTTTGCAAAGTTACGTGCGCTGGAACTCACGGGAAGCCCTTCGCTGTTTGGCATGTTTGGGTTTGGGTTTCAAACCCAAAAGGCATCATGCCAGCACGCGGCCGTCTTTAATATACTCAACGGCTTGCCATATGCTCTTGAGGGTGCACTGATATTGATATGAACAATATCACTGCCAAGTTTCGTGAGAAGATTCTCACGAAAACCCCTATTATGCAAAGCCGCAAGTGGTTGAAACCATCTCACACCGCACCAACTTAGCTTGCAGTCGCGAAGGCTAAGCTGATGCGGTTGCGGATGGGGCCAATCGATAGTTCAAACGAAAGGTATTCACCTAATGAATACAAACGCTTTAGAATCGAATGGTGGAAAAAATTATGCTTCATGCTACATTTTTCTCCTCCTGGTCCTCCATGGCTGTGAAGTGTTGGGGAGTGTGCTAGTCAAACTGCTTGTAAATTTTTTTGGCGCTCGATTGAATTAAGCATGGTTACATGTGACATATAATCTATTCCCCAAAAACAGATCGAAAATTCTATTCCCCATTTTGGAGCAATCTATTCCTCGATAACCTTTTTTCCCCCAATATATGGCTGCTTAAAGTGTCTGCCTGCCTCTGTCAAACCAGTCCATTGAATAAACTCGGTCCGTAAAAGAACTTTCTGCCCAACTGCATACTGCCGAGGCATGTGAGTCTTATTGAATCTGGCTTGGCTAATTTCTGCTGCTCGGGAAATGTTGTCTACCGCGTTGGCATGAACAGCCGAGTACTGGTCAAAATGATCTCGAATAGCTCTTTGTATTGGAACAGGAGCTTCTGGCGGAATAGTGATTACCAGGTCATGAGGCGAAAGTGGTTGCGCCATCGAGTCGAGATAAAACGGTGAATAACCAGTTGATGCAGAAACTGTGTTGTTAACTGCAAACTCCACCAGAGGCAACGCGTCCCAAAAACGAAACACACAAAATAACAGCATGCAACCTATGTGGGCATTGTACACATAAAAAGCCACGTTCAAAAATCAGCGCTCCGCTGTTGAGCTGTGCGTGCAGCGAGTGAAACCGTCGAATAATGCTGAGTATCAAATATGATCTGGCATTTTAAGTCCTCCCCGGAGCGTTAGGATCATGTGTGCGACAGTGCTTAATATGTGCGTCTCGACATGCGATGCCATAACACGTGGGTAGCGTCGCGGTAAATGCACGCGAATGCAGCGGCACTGCCATCGTTAGCGTCTGGCGATCGTGAGATCGAAAGTCGTCTGTGACGCCCGTTGCGATTTGAGCTTTGCTGCTGCTGCTGCTGCTGATTGACGTGGCATAGGCCAAGTTTAGTTTATTCTAGGCGCTGTCGATCACAAATATGCGATCTCCACTAGGCGTCGATCTTTTTGGACAGCACGATTACTTACCATGCGATGTTAACATGGATATCGCCATTACATCATGTGACCGCAGGATCATGTGCGCGACAGTACTTCGCTTTTTGCTTCCCAGTATGCCATGCCATAACGCGTGGGTGGCGTCGTGGTACATACACGCGACTGTTGTGGCACTGTCATCGTTAGCGTCTGGCGATCGTGAGATGGAAAATTCGACTGTATCGCCCGTTGGGATTCGAGCTTTGCTGCTGCTGCTGCTGCTGCTGCTGAATGACCATCTCCGTTCGCTTTCCGCATACATAGCAAATAAAGAAAAAGGCGAACGGAGATGGTCATTCAGATGACCCATAACTAAATTCATAACACGTACAGCGAACGGAGATGAAAATTTGGTTTGGGTGAAGATTATAAAGGTCAGAGGTAGTAAGGTAATTTACTTGGTGCCAAGACGATAAAGGTCAGAGGTCTAGGCGTTGTCGATCACAAATATGCGATCTCCACTAGGCGTCGATCTTTTTGGACAGCACGATTACTTACCATGCGATGTTAACATGGATATCGCCATTACATCTTATGACCGCAGGATCATGTGCGCGACAGTACTTCGCTTTTTGCTTCCCAGCATGCCATGCCATAACGCGTGGGTGGCGTCGTGGTACATACACGCGACTGTTGTGGCACTGTCATCGTTAGCGTCTGGCGATCGTGAGATGGAACATTCGACTGTATCGCCCGTTGGGATTCGAGCTTTGCTGCTGCTGCTGCTGCTGAATGACCATCTCCGTTCGCTTTCCTCATACATAGCAAATAAAGAAAAAGGCGAACGGAGATGGTCATTCAGATGACCCATATCTCAATTCATAACACGTACAGCGAACGGAGATGAAAATTTGGTTTGGGTGAAGATTAGAAAGGTCAGAGGTACTCTGGCTGAGACCACGAGCCTCCGGACGCGATTTTTTTTCACTTTTTTAAGGATTTTTTATTTTTCTGTATTACACCGGAGGCTCTGGTACTTTTCGCGTGAGGCCAAAAAAAAGGTTCTCCGAATGCTTTAAAAACTTTACAGGGCCGAGAATATGTTTAGACAAGCAGAAGTTCTGCTTGGAGCGGGGTCAAAAAGTCATTAGGCTCTTCACAAACACCGGTAATAGGAATTTTACAGTAAACACTGGCAGACAGCAAAACTGTAAATCTTACAAAGTGCATAACTTTTCAATGGATCCTCTATTTTCGATCATCTAACCAGCATTCCACACTGGATTTTCACCCCCATCTCCCGTATGCACATGGTTACCTTAAATTTCATCTCTAGGCATACGAAATATCTCGCCTCCCTAGTCGAGTCAAACACTCCCACTTTCGGAATCAACTATGCTACGCTAATATGTTGCCACGTATATCCATTTCACTGATGTAGGGGTAGGGATGTCCTCATGGGGATGAAATTGCGACATACAACGGGATAGCACATATTCGATCGGCTTCCAATAATCGCTCGTACGAGTGCGGGTACCCCAAATGTCTCGAACACTATAAACGTTTTCATGAGCATCACGGTTTGCCCTGCTCAACGGTGTTTGCAGATAAAGGCTCTCATACGCGATGATTGCATATAAAAATATTTCAAATACTTGTGTGCTTGTGGTCTCCTTAGGCCATTGAAATCTATAATCTGCCTCTAATTTGCCACGAAGCCATGCACCCATCCTACAACAAAAGACAAAACATAATACAAAACAATTAGTCTCTAGGGCAAGAAAATCTATGACTAAACTTATAACACGCATGACTGAAACTGTCCCTAGCCCACCCTCTCCACCTAAAATGACCCTCCCGGGGCCTCAAAAGGCCCCCTCCACCCATCCTTATACCCACATGCTCCCCACAGCCTGCACTACAGAACTGTGCTGACCCCTCCTTCAATTTCTCATCAGCCCTCTCACTATACCCTATCCTGTATGACACTGATGACACGCATGACTGAAACTGTCCCTAGCCCACCCTCTCCACCTAAAATGACCCTCCCGGGGCCTCAAAAGGCCCCCTTCACCCATCCTTATACCCACATGCTCCCCACAGCCTGCACTACAGGACTGTGCTGACCCTTTCTTCAATTTCTCATCAGCCCTCTCACTATACCCTATCCTGTATGACACTGATGACACGCATGACTGAAACTGTCCCTAGCCCACCCTCTCCACCTAAAATGACCCTCCCGGGGCCTCAAAAGGCCCCCTTCACCCATCCTTATACTCACATGCTCCCCACAGCCTGCAGTACAGGACTGTGCTGACCCTTCCTTCAATTTCTCATCAGCCCTCTCACTATACCCTATCCCGTAACTTTGGGGCATCAACCCTCTCACTATACCCACCTTGTAAACCCTAGGGGCCTTTCTATTTTGCACAAAGGGTTTATCTTATCGTTTACTTGTTACTTGGAGATATGTAAAGTAAAAATAAGAGGCTTACCTTCAAATAGACTCTTCCATAGCTCGTTGTGACTTGGTGTGCAAGTTGATACGCCTAATCTTGTCTTCTTCATCATAGGACCCCCCAACCAAAGAACCCAATCAGCCATGGCCAATAACACAAAGTTAATGAGGTTTAATGAAGCAAGGGGGGTATGCATCTTATAGGGGGAGGTGTTACCTTTCGAAAGAGCCTTCAAGCCCTTAGTTTGAGGCGGTGTGCAAGATGCTATGGCTAATCTTGTCCACCTAGGTGTAGCCCCCCCCTGCCCAACAACCCAATCAGCCATGGCCAATAACGCAAAGATAATGAGGTTTAATGAAGCAAGGGGGGTATGTATCTTATAGGAGGAGGTGTTACCTTTCGATAGAGCTATTAACCGTGAGGTTTCATGAGGTGTGCAAGATGCTATGGCTAATCTTGTCCACCTAGGTGTAGCCCCCCCCTGCCCAACAACCCAATCAGCCATGGACAATAACGCAAAGATAATGAGGTTTAATGAAGCAAGGGGGGTATGTATCTTATAGGGGGAGGTGTTACCTTTCGATAGAGCTATTAAGCGTGAGGTTTCATGAGGTGTGGAAGATGCTATGGCTAATCTTGTCCACCTAGGTGTAGCCCCCCCTTGCCCAACAACCCAATCAGCCATGGCCAATAACGCAAAGATAATGAGGTTTAATGAAGCAAGGGGGGTATGTATCTTATAGGGGCAGGTGTTACCTTTCGATAGAGCTATTAACCGTGAGGTTTCATGAGGTGTGGAAGATGCTATGGCCAATCTTGTCCACCTAGGTGTAGCCCCCCCCCCAACCAAAGAACCCAATCAGCCATGGCCAATAACGCAAAGATAATGAGGTTTAATGAAGCAAGGGGGGTATGTATCTTATAGGGGCAGGTGTTACCTTTCGATAGAGCTATTAACCGTGAGGTTTCATGAGGTGTGGAAGATGCTATGGCCAATCTTGTCCACCTAGGTGTAGCCCCCCCCTGCCCAACGAACCCAATCAGCCATGGCCAATAACGCAAAGATAATGAGGTTTAATGAAGCAAGGGGGGTATGTATCTTATAGGGGAAGGTGTTACCTTTCGAAAGAGCTATTTAGCGCGTGGTTTCATGAGGTGTGGACGTTTTTAGGCGTGGTTTGGTGCGCCAATCCTATGGAGAGAGAATTAACCTATCAGCCATGTATAGTTCCATACCCACGCGCATATGTGAAGGATGCGACAAGGAAAAGTGGAAAATATTTCACCTTAGGACTAGTATTCCGCGGTCGCGCGCATCCACCCGTGCAGATTTGCGCTTGTACGCCACCAATCACTCACGCATTTCGTGTGCGCAAAACGCGCTTTTGGAGCGACCATTCTCAAGGATGCTTACGGTCTAAAGACACAAGATAAATTCTAAGCGTATCTATGGGGTATTAACTCTTGGAAAATGTTCGCTAGAGGTCCCACAAAAAATTCTAGACATCTCAATAACGTGTCGAAAATCCGTTCTGTTGCTGCGGTCCGTGCGGCAGTTCGGAAGAAAAAAAGGTAGCGAAATTCAGCCCAAAACACGAAAAGAACCAGAGTTTACGAGCTGCTTTCCATTCTTGTCGTGTCGAAAATCGCGATCGGCCGCGCAGCGGCCGCAGCTCGTAAACTCTGGTCTCAGCCAGAGTAGGTCAGAGGTAGGTAAGTAATTTACTTCATGCCAAGACGATAAAGGTCGAGGTATTTACTTCATGCCAAGACGATAAAGGTCGAGGTAAGTAATTTACTTCATGCCAAGACGATAAAGGTCGGTAGGTAATTCACTTGATGCCAAGACGATAAAGGTCAGAGGTATTCACTTGATGCCAAGACGATAAAGGTCAGAGGTAGGTAATTTGGTCCGGTTCCAAATCATAAGGAGCAGAGGTAAGGCGGCTGATTCTATGGTTTGGTGTCAGGTTACCCGACTGTAGTCGGCGTCGGCAGTTTTTTGATCACAGCAAGCTGATTGGCTCGGACGACCGTAGGTCGACGGAAAGTCGACGCCGACTCTTGCATGTCACGCCCATGTCAGGCCTTCTATAACTTGCGTCGACCCAAAACTGAAGTTATAGAAGGCCTGACATCTCGTGACATGAAGCATCTTTCGTCGACTTTCGGTCAGCCCTTGCTCTGTGCATCCTTCGATCTAATGGAGGCCTGATTTTTTTGACGGCTTTCGAGAGAGACGACTCTCTGCCGACTAAATCTACGTGCCACGTCGGAAAAGCGACTCGCACCTTTTGTGTTTTTCAGCCTGATGTTGCGTCCCAAGCACCGCTTTCAAAGAAATAACTTGATATTTCTGCTACGGTGAGCCTATGATTATGATATTATTCCGAAGTTATAAGACCTATAACTTCGTAATCATACTCACGGGGAACCCAATCTTGCCACCCCCACAGTAAGGGGGTGGCACAGTGGGTCTCCTGTCTGTCACCCCTCAGCCCGATGTGTCACCAGTGTCCGTTGTCACGTGTATCACGGTGTGCTATAAAACACCTATCTCAGTATTTTATATCATCTTAGTATCCGAGAGCACGAGCACCTGCCCCTGCGAGACAGTTCGCTCCTAGCGCCTGACATATATATATCCTTATATATATATATTTCTCACTTCCTCTCAGGTTATCGGCCACCACTTGTGGGTGCTCGTGTTTTACTTTTGATCCTTGGAGGGCGAACCGAACTTCCTCGAATCCGCCGCACACCGCCGGCAGCTGTTTCGTCCTTACGGCAGCGACTTAAACCAGACCCCGGCCACCGTTGAGGATCGCGGCCGAGTCCAAAAAGAAAATTTATCACCAAACCGTGTGCAATTTGGGCTTCAGTTGAGCCCGGTTGTTTTTACCAATTATCAAAGATTACCGATTACGTGCTTCCGGTTGTTATGTCTTCAAACCGCCGAAGCCCTCGACCTGTGATGGAGTCCCTTCGCTCCGCGCGTGCCGCCGCGGCTGCTTCCGGCACTCCTGCGGGTCCCGCACTTCCTGCCTCTGCGGCCCCTTCTCCTCAGAGGGGTTCCCGCACACCGGGGCAAAATCCCGATCCGGTGGTGCGCATGTCTGCGCTCATCAGCAAACCGACGTTCGTCTCGCTGGCTGCCACCTCCGCCGATTTTCACCGAGATGCTTCGGTCTGGGAGTCCACCCCAGTCCGAGCGTCTCAGCAGTATGAGTACGCTGACAAATTGGACTACGCCTTTACTTACGGTGAAGAGCTTGTGAAGGTCCTAAAGTCTCATGGCTCCAAGCCGCAGAAGGGGTACACCCTCGACGGCAATGACTCCGAGACCGACTTCGCGGTCCTTCTTGGGAATCTGCGCCACGTCCTGTCCCCCATCTCCCACTACGAGTACGACAAGCTCTTCGACCTGGAACACGAGTACCTGGAGTACCACTGGTCCTTGAACGAGCTCATCTTTATCATTCTCAAGGGCGTCCTCAACGGTACGGCTTTGGCGCTCTACCAGGAGTCAGCTCGAGTCCACCCACGAGATGGACGTTGCGCATTACAACGCCTACGGTACCACGTCGAGGCCTCCACGGACCCCGACACTTTTCGCTTCTGGACGAAGCTGCGGGACACGAAGATTGACGAGACCGCCGACCCCGCCCCGCAGCTCACGGTTCTCCGCGTCCTGGGAGACAAACATCAACGGTTTCATCCCACCTATGACGACTCTGGACGTGTACAAGACCTTCAGCACGTCCTCAGCCGGTCGGCGGCGAGCTCCCCACACGTGTCCCCACTATATCTGGTGGTGCTCCGTGAGCTCGCCGCTGGCCACAGGTTTACATTTTCCACCCTCGCCCTCCGCATTGCCACGGTTTGGCAGACAGAGGGGCACCTCTCCCGCCTGGCCGATCCTCCATCTTCGGGCGCTGGTGGTGGCAGGGCACGGGCGGACGGAGCCGGTGGTGCTACGTTTCACGCCGTGCGCACCCGCAACAACATCGTCAAGCCGGTCGGAGATTGGAAGCCGGCCCAGAACCCCCGTGTCCCCCACTTGGTGTGGGAGGGGGTCGGCTTCCCGTGCATCTCATGCTTCCGTTTTTGGGGCGTCACTGATGGGCACCTCGCCACGGAAGGGGTGTGCCCCTACGCATGCGCCGCATCATTTGCACCGTCGAGGGCGCCGCCCGAGGCTCCGAAGGCTCCGAAGCGCCCTTCCGTCGCTGCCTGGGCTCAGCCCGCCGGTGGTGTGCCTCCTGCCGCAGCCCCCGGTCCCCCGGCGAGCCGTGGTTCACCCTCATTGCAGTATGCGGCTGTGGACGGCGATGACGGCGATGGCGACGATGGCGCGGCCGCATTCCCGTTCCGCCCTTTGCTCGATCGTGACGAGCCGGGGCCCATGCCCAACACCGCCCTGGACGACGACGACACCGACTGGCCGGCTCTCCGTTCCGTTCCGTGGATCCCGAAGTTCCAGGGTGCATCAGCATCCAGCTCAGCAGCAAAGCAAGATTGAGATCAAGCAGC
This sequence comes from Cymbomonas tetramitiformis, assembly GCA_001247695.2. Taxonomy (NCBI): domain Eukaryota; kingdom Viridiplantae; phylum Chlorophyta; class Pyramimonadophyceae; order Pyramimonadales; family Pyramimonadaceae; genus Cymbomonas; species Cymbomonas tetramitiformis. The sequence continues at coordinate 6,878 of LGRX02003841.1, read as the reverse complement.
GCAGTTCGGAAGGACCCTTCTCCATGCCCACTCGGCTTGTGATTGACTCTCGAGGGAGCCGAACTCATTAGAATTAGTTAGCAACAGACTTTTGGACAGCTTGGGATGGCACATGCCGGACTGCCCGGGCCGGTTTGGCCCCTAGACCCTGCAGTGCTCCTGTCTCTTTTCCTGGTGACACCTCAACCCCACGGGGTGAGGTGGTGTCACGGGGAGCCCAATCTTGCCACCCCCACAGTAAGGGGGTGGCACAGTGGGTCTCCTGTCTGTCACCCCTCAGCCCGATGTGTCACCAGTGTCCGTTGTCACGTGTATCACGGTGTGCTATAAAACACCTATCACAGTATTTTATATCATCTTAGTATCCGAGAGCACGAGCACCTGCCCCTGCGAGACAGTTTCGCTCCTTAGCGCCTGACATATATATATCCTTATATATATATTTCTCACTTTCTATCACATACTTTTCATTGTGTTTTCCGTAGTGAACTTTTTTATTGGACATGATGAGCGCGTGCGTAAAGATCCCCGCACGTTTTCATCATTGTACCGCTACAAACGGGACAATTGGAACAAACGTTTTGCAGTCTCAAACTTATGAGTGTTCGAACAGCGTGCAACTCTCTCCAACACTTTATAAGTATGTAGTGAAGTTAGTTTCGGTCGCTGTCTTGAGCATCCGCAGAAACGCGGATGCCCAAAACGCGTTTGAAGTCCGCAATGCGAACCCCCTTCGCGGCTTGCTCACATCCGCGAATACGGATGGAATAACGCCAAACGCGCTATCACGCAACGTTAACTTAAGTTAACTTTGCGTGAAAACTTGGCGGAGACTCATCTCTGTACATCTCGCTACGCAATCGTTTAGTACCGCAAGGGTACTCACTCCCGGCGAGCATCCTAAAACGCGAAGTACGGCTTCTTTCGCTACGTTTCGAGTGTCAAACGACGCACATATATCACAGTGAAAACATGTTTAAAATGTTGTGATACATGTTGCGAAATTTGCAAAGTAATTGCCAAAATTCATGTGCGGACAGCAGCCCGACGCATGTTTCAAAGGGTCCTTCCGGGTCAACGCTCAACGGTGGGATAGTAGGCTTACCACACCGGTCAGATGAAAAATCGCACGGTCTTTCCGATTTCTGATGTGGAGGAATATTTCCTACGATTGGGAATCTACGTCATGTCGGGGAGGGCTTAAATGGAAAAAGTTCATTCTATAAACTGGTGACAGTCGTCGACGGCCGACGCACCGTGACGTGACGTGACGCCAATCCATAGAATCGGACTATATAAAAGGCAAAAAGGTGGAAAGGAATGAAGCAATAATAATGAATGATCTGCGGTTCAACTGATCACTCACGCCACTCAGCGCGTTCGTCACAGAGGTGCCCAACTTATTCGACACATTTCTATGACATTATACACCAATACTTCTGAGGTACGTAGAAATATTTCGCGAATTTCACGTAGCTTTCATGCTATCATGCGTTTTATCAGCTTCAAGTTCATGGACAGCACTTCAATGGGCTTCGAACTGGCTGTATTTCCAGTGCTATTTCAAATCGGCGATACACTTTCCAACTAGCGATATTTTGCTGTCGTGACCGGACGAATTTCCCGTCCTTCCTTCCCGTTTGCATTTTTTTCGGTTAAAAATGAGTATTGTTACTCTGATGTTTGGGAAGAAGTCTTAAAGGTTGTCCGGAGTTGGCCATCCTGCCGCACATGATATCGTGTATCAGCAAGTCGATATGTTTTCCAAACTTGTCCGCTTTTTTAATATGTAGAAAGTGATGTATATAATACTTGGACTCTGCATCCTTCAGACTACCCAAACTTCAAGCAACCGTGACCTAACTGCTTCGGATCGGTTTCCTTCCGTGAGCAGGCCAGGTTCAACCTCTCTTGTTTCTTCTCCAGGCCAACCACGCCCAAATTCTGCGCATAACATAAAGCCTCTATTCTTGAAGTGGATGCTAAGTTGGCGAATATGACGAACGTGGCCACCTCTTTAGCTGACTTGGAACCAGGATATGACTGCGACTCTACGACATTGCCTGCTGGCATCCTCGGTGAGAAACCCTACCAGAGCAAACAGCCTCGGAACTTTCGAAATCTTCGACGTCAGGTTTCTAATAGTGTAACTTCACTGTTTCCAGATGTTTCATGTGTGCGCATGGCGCAGTGTAGTAAAGTGTTGGGTTTCGATGGATCATGTAGGTACGGGTTGGATTGGAGAAATCTTCACCCAGATAACAACGCCGTCCACATGGAAGAACTACTACAAAACAGAATGCAAAGTACAGGTCAGTGCGCCATTTGTTGAAGGCATTCGTAAAGCGCACGTTGGCCAAAGCTGAGGGTCTGCATCTTCTGCTTTGCACTTTGAGCACTCTGTTTCACTCGCAGGAACAGATAGGTCTATCTCTTCTGAAGTCACCTCTTCGAACTCGTGAGACAGCGCCTCAAACATAGCTGAAGTTTTCCTTTCCGTGTTCGGCCGCAGGAAGTCCCTCTCTTCCGTGCCTTTGCCACGATTTTTATATTATATGAAGGAATCGCTACCGTCGTGTGGATTTACGAGGATATATGCGTCGCGGAGACTGCCGACGCTACCTGCATAGCAGTAGCTGCTGGCACAGTATATGCCCTTTACGCTATATTGTACGTTTCATCTTTGTCCTCTCGTTGTGATGTGACAAAAATATTCATAAGCACGGCTGGCTGTAAGGCTGGCAGCACGCACCCTTCACACAAGCAGTTCGTGCCCATAAGAAGCAGTTCACGCCCCCTGCTCCCTCCCGGAGCTGACTGCTGAAAATTTCGTTTGTTCTGAGGTTCCTCCGGAAGATATACAATCTACTGTTTCTCTCCTTGTTTGAGTTTCCCAGGCCTTTTCTGAGAGACCGCCGTGTTTGACCGCTGTGCGCGTTCTCAATGATGCATGCACCCTCAATGGAGTCACATAACTGCTGCATTTAGTGGGTAAAAGCTCGAAAATGGGGCCTTCTCGTGGTTGCAGGTATGATAAACGCATTCCTTGGCCTCCCACCTACAGCTTCTACCTCTCAAACAATAACCACACTGTGTACGCCACGCTTTACCTTATCTTTTGGATCGAGCTCTTCGTCGTCTGCATATGGATAAGCATCCTGTACATTTATTCCTCTCTTGAGTGGGTAACGATGGAAAACGTGTTTGCCGACTGGAAATCTTGCTACGACCTCTAAAGTTTTGTCAGCCGGCGAAAAGCTCGCGTGTTTTTCGGCTTTCGAAGCATCAGGCACGCCTTCACACCATCGAGATCGGAAGCTTCGAGCCTCAGCCTTATTCCTATATTCTATTCAGTAGACACTCCAGACGGAGCCTTAATCTCACTCAGTTCGAGCACAGAACGGTTTTCCCTACAGTTGTTGCAGGGTAGACGACAAGGAGAGGAACTGGTTGCAAGAGGAGATTTCAACCTGGTTCACGGTGAATTGCAGGCAAACTGCATACGGATCATGCTATTGGAAGGCGATAAAGTAGCCTTCCTTGGTCGTCGTGGTTTTCTCTGTGTAGCATATTTTGCCAGCTTTATGCGTCATACGAGAGAAAATATATGTTACACATCGCGAGTGCTATCAACAGATGGACGAGGCAAGTGCAGACATACTACCAACGCACAAAAGCTTTCTGAACGGAAGGATTAGAGCAGGGGCAAAAATTAAAGTTTCTCCGGTCAAATCTATGTTGATCAGCAAGCAATATGTATGAGGAGCATCTTTGTCATATTGGAAGGACACATTATGCAGTTTAGGTAGCCGGCACCCAGCGATTATCAGTCAGTAATACTTTTCATCGAGAAAATCTCATTTTAACTCCTCGATCGCACGTTGCGGTTGGTATTAGGACGTTGCATCCACTAATTTATTTTGATGCACTGTCCTACCGATGTCTGTATTGCTCTTTGGAAACCTGCATTTTTGAAACTTTCCTACTCGACGCGCTTTCTGTACCGCTGCAGCACCTCAGGTTGACTTGACATATTTCATTTGTATGGCATTCTTTATGATCTTAGGCCTGCCTGTGGGCAAGACTGACCGTGCTTATGACTTTTAGTCTCTTATCTATGAGAGCATAGCGCACTGCATGGTCTAGACGTCTAAACTATGTTTTGTGATGACGACGGTGGTGTAAAAGGTGACTGATTGCAACTCAAAACTTTAATATCCCTACAAATTTTGGACACCTGTACCCGACGTGCACCCGGCATGTACCAAGACCAAGTACATATGTATCTACCCACTCCCAACTTCGAGCCCAAAAACAGTGAAAATCCGAGTTGTAAAAAAGTGCAATATTTTCACATAAGGTTTTAATTTTTCCGGGAGCAAATTTTGATTGTTTCCGGAACAATTAAGTTCTGATTTCCCCCGTAACAATGAATTTTGGCTACGGACACGCACATTTAGGGTTTAGTGAGAGTTTACGGGGTTTATCCAGTAGCCAGGCACCCTAAAAACCTAACATTAAACCCTACATATGCTTTCCCGTAGCCAAAATTCATTGTTACGGGGAAAATCAAAAGTTAATTGTTCCGGAAACAATCAAAATTTGCTCCCAGAATAATATAGTTCCTTTTCACATATATGTCAAGGCTATAAGTGACTAAGACATCCTTGAAAAGTTTCGATGTAAGCTATTGACTTATTCCTTCAGAAATGGACACCCGAAAAACAGGACTGGCGTGTACCTTTGCGCCCGGAGGCACAGCGTGAGCCGATATGTCTATGCGTCTGTATGTGTGTCATCGGGAGTAATCTGGGATTGACACGATGACAGTGAAATTGGGCTTGATGTCGCAAACGCGTGCATATGATGGTACAAACATTCTCGGAATCGAACGAACTTGACACTCGCGACTGGTCATAAGCATCATTAATATTCACTGGTGCCGGTGACTGATCGAGCAATTCTCAACACAGCATAAGATCGTAGAGCTACAAAATTTTTAAAATTCTGATACCCTGATATCGAACGCTGAACTCTTACATGCAAGCCCAGATTCCAACATGAAAAAGTATGAAAACAGCAGTAAAATGTATCCGTCAAAATTGATATTATATCACAAAATACGAATTATTGTGTACAAAAGCTGTGAGCAGAACTGTCTTAGCACTCTAGCACTGGCACGCGAACAGCCACCTAGTACTTGCGAAGGCAAAACAATAATGAGTCCACTAGCTTGACCTCCGGTCAGAGTCTACTTATATCTCAGTGCCCTGTCACATTTCCCAAAACTGTAACGGGTTCTAGCCCTTAAATCTTCATCTGGCCAATAGAAAGTCATTATTCCATGCCAGCTCTAACAATGTTACCGTTCACCGCATTCTGACTGACACGTCAGCGGCAAAGGAGTCACTGCCATCTTCGTCTTATCATTCCCTGGTCACTTGATGGTGACCATATCTTCTCTGACAAGTCTGCATCTCACAGATGGTCATCTTCGTAAAGCCTGTCATGCTGTCACCACTGTCATGCGTGTCACCAGCTGAACAAACCCGGCGCGGTACCATGAGAAGCCGGCGTTTGTTACAGCTGTCGCAAACGCGTGCATATGATGGTACAAACATTCTCGGAATCGAACGAACTTGACACTCGCGACTGGTCATAAGCATCATTAATATTTGCGAGGAAGACAGATACGCTGTCCGGCTAAGCTCGCTAGGAGACAAACTGATAATCCTATAACTTGTGTCTGGCCGAAGCTTTATGCTCTCGGAAACCCAGACAGTGAAACGATGACTGTACTACTGTACTGTACTACTGTACAGTACAGTGCTTGGATGTCACGGACACGAGACGGAAGCAGGGTCAGGCTAGGGGCTAGTCAGAGCCCATAATAACTAAGCCTAAACCCGAAGTCCAGCACACCACCCGTGGGTGTGACTACCTAGCAAGGCAGGCACAGGGTATACAGCCACGTGATAATAAACAAACACCTACGTGCAACTCGGTGGAAACCGATCACTTCTAGCTGGGTGCCGGGGTCTTGACCCGGTCATCCCACTACTGGGCTAAAGCTAATCAAGCTGCCAGGATGATTGACAAGGAACTCAGCCACTTTGAAGCTGGTCAGCAGAGCTGAGTTCAGCGGTTGGGATGTAAACACAGAGTAATCCCGAAGTGAATTGCAGACTGTCTTGTTGAAATTTAGCACCACCAGGCCCAAGTGGGCAAGGCGGTTCCACAGCAGAAAGTAAATCGACTGAAGAACTCATACAAGCAGATTCCCATGGCGGTTTGAACATTGAAGAAAGAGATAAAAGAACTCGATCGTCAGGCGGCCAATCACGGATGTCCAGAGAGCCAAGTGGCGGATCCGAAGCAAAGATACCTCCAGTAGACCGATGGACGGCGACTCCGGGCTCAACCAGGCCCCTGTCACCACCGCCCACGGCAACCAGAGATGCCGTAGCACTGGCCAGCAGAGAGCAACAGAGCATCGAGGACACAAATGCACACCGGAGAAAACTCGGCGGCGCCCGTGGACGGTACATCGGAGCTGCTAGTGGCGACGCTCCCCTGTCAGAGTCATGCTCAAGAGTGCCGAAGGAGTCAAAAGCCACTTGCTGCCCGCCGTCAGAGTCATTGTCAGAGCCTTGGTCGTTGTCAGAGACTTCAGAGCCAATGTCAGAAGTCTCAATCGTCATGCCAGCAAACAGCGGAGCCGGTGCAGAGTCGCCAAGCTGGAGCGATGGGACAGAACCAGGCAAGCCGAGAGAGCCAGGGACAGCCACTGGTGGGTCATGAGCCGTAGGCACACCACCAGCCACGAGTGCAGAGGGATCCCGAACCGCAGGCGGTGGCGGAATCGAACCCCGCGCACC
>LGRX02003840.1:0-16377 GCA_001247695.2 Cymbomonas tetramitiformis | reverse complement strand
GGGCCCCTTTCAATGCGGGTCTCGTTGCGATCGACGATGTCAAAACCCGTGCCGAATTCTCCCTGAAAAAAACACTGAAGGGAGAATACAGAGGCAAGGTTTTTGGGCACCAGCACTGTTATCAAGCCACCGACGAGTGTAACGAGGAGGTCCCGTTGGAGGTAGCCTTCCAGTTCTTCGAGAGCAAGATCTACACCGGTCTCACGCCTGACATGATTCGGTTCTTAGGCGAGATGCAGAACTCGATCGATCAGAAGCAGAAATAAAGGTAAAGACAACACCCAATTCATGCAAGGGCTCCGTTCGACCCTTTTCGAAAAGCATGGGGTCGTGTACACCATCTACCGAGAAGCGTTGATCTCCGAGTTCGAAGCCAGCGTCCCCGAGGACGCCGAAGAGGGTGACCCTCATCAACCTGGGCGGTACCAGGCCGGAGGGCTGGTGGAAAAAATGGCGACATACGAATCAGAGCATGGATTTGCAATCCCGGATCCCGTGAAATACCCCAAGGGATTCCAGTACATCGAGGAGCAGGCGACGGGGGAGCAGGAAGAGGAAGAGCAGGCGGTGACGGTGCTGAACGATGACATCGACGCTCACCTCGATCGGGTCACAAGTTGGTACCCCGTAATGTCTCACTTGAACCAGTCGATGGAGACGCATGTGAAGCAAGTAGCGATGTCCAAGCATTCCGTGTTCGGCAACACGGTCATCAACGTCTACTTCATGCACTGGACCGTTGCCAATTCCCGGCCGCAGACGTGGGACCTCTGCGTTAACATCATGGAGGCTTACAGAAGGTTTGACCTGAAGGGCATGAAAAACCCTTTGGCTCCGAAGACCAAAAAGCGCAAGGTCTCATCTTCGCCCGCTAGCGGACCCTCCAAGAAAGCTGGCAAAAAGGCCACCTCCAACCGACAGGTAAATTGTTTTTTGTTTCTGCTTCAAACAGTGTTTTCCCTCCCGAAGCATTCTTTTCTATATTTTGAGACATGCTAAAAATGTCTTTTTTCGACTTACAGCTGGAAGACGACGTGCAACGAGGAGGCGGGGACGGAGCGGGGGACTCGTCTAGAGGGGCAGGCATTTTGGTGGAAGAAGCTCAGTTTCTCCACAATGCCAAATCCATGGGTATGGCGTTCTGGATTAACTTGAGCGGCTTGGCGGGGGATGCGGAGTTCGACAAGGTGGACACGTATCTGCGCAGTGACGACATCGAGTTCAAAATCGTCCTCGACGATTTCGAGGCTCGAACTGTCTTGGCGGTATCGATGCCGTGCGGTATCGTCACTTATTTCATCTTTACGTGTTTGAGTTCGTGACACACTCGTTATCATCGGTTACGATTTCTTGCGGCGTCGTGATGTTACGTATGCCGTCGGTTTCGGTATCGTCATTGCATTTCCCTCGAACATTTCGAGTGAACTGCGGTTTTCGCCAGCTAAGGAAAAATAATATCACAGCACAGCAAATATTCATTTAACTTCTCAGCTTGAAAACTGGTCCGAACATCGCAGAGGCACGCACCAAATTCATAAGTGAGAGTGACGTGGGCTTTGAATTTGAGAGACCTTAGTCGCGTGTCACAAACACAGCAAAGACAGCAAGCGATAGATAAGAAGGGCACGAATCCTTGCTGACGGCGGCTTGGGCCTGGAGCCAATGCCATGCCATCCTCGGTCCAACGGTCGCATACACTGATGCCATTGGTTTCCACGGTATCGGTTTCATGGCCGATATCGAAACCCGATTTGAATCGACGGTTGCGGTATCGCCATGGAAATTCGCGCATCGATTACGGTTTTCCCCGAGGGTGCTGCCCAATTTCAACCGACGGTGACGGTGTCACACGTTATCGCGTTTTTCCTAGAGCCGACGGTATCGAGTGCGTCGCCTGAAAATTGACCGTACGTCGGTATACGGTTTCAACCGAACTCGATGTCGTCACTGTATCTGCGCATGATTATTGAGAAGGAGATCTCACTAAAGGAGGGGGGCAATATGATAAGCCAGTTCAAGAAGGAACGCATGGTGCAGAAGCACTTGGTGTCCGCGGCAGGAATGCAAACCTGGGACGAATTCAAGACGGAGTTCACCAGCTACTGGAGCTCCCAAGAGAAAATCGAGTCGTTGATCGGCTGCTTACAGTCCGCGAAGGGGGGAGCGCGCCGGGGGGGTTCTTGGGAAGTTCCGCTAGCGATCTTCAATTACGCCGAGAACGCGCGGGCAAATCTCAAAGAAGCGCAGGCGCCAAGCGCGGCTCACATCCTAGGCTTGCAACAGGTCGAGGTGAAAGTCGACATCAAACTGCATTAGGAGGCGCGGACCGACGGGCCGGAGCCTAAGGTTCCAGGAGAGGCGGAGCTGGAGGACGACGCGCCCACACATCTTCGGGACGTGACGATGTTCCCTCGTTGGAAGATCGTCAAGGGCAACATGGACGATTTGAAGGACACCCCGAGACTGCCCTTCACGGGGGCGGTCATCGACTGCAATTACGCGCTCGCCAAGGAGAAGACTCCCGACGCGATGGCCAAGGAGGAGGTGCAAACGTTCCTGGAGTCTTTCAACGCCAAGACCACCGCCCCGGCATGGACAGTCGCTTTCTTTTGCGGTTTCGTCCAACAAAACGATTTTCTGGAGGTGATTGACAATTACTGCTCCGGCCGCGCGGAGCGGTTCTTCTGGCACAAGCAGAACGTGCACATGAACCCCAACAAGTCCGTACGTTTCAATGACGTTGAATGTGGGGTCCTGGGGTACCATGTAAAGAGCGATGCCGCGGGGGAGTCTTCTAAAAAGCCGGAGTGGATGTTCAACTTTGAGCTTGGGGAAGGTGAACGTTACAACCGCGCGTCACTTATGCGCGACTTCCCGGTCGTTCACCAGATGTTCAAACGCGACGGCAAAGTCGTCAATAGCCATCAAAAACCCCTAGATCTGTTGATGGAGCTGATTCAGTGCCACATGCTCGGTGACAATCCGGGCAAGGTGGATGACGACGGCCATCCACTCAACTGGATTCTCGACGGTTGCTCCGGCGTCGGCTCAACGTCCATGGCCGCCATGAGGTGTGGTTTGAACGCGATCGGTTTCGACCACGACCCGTACATGGTCAGCTCTGCGCAGCAACGGCTGACCAATTTCAACGCCGAGCCCGATCAGGATGCCGAGACGAAGCCAAAAAAGAAGAGTGACCCGACGAGGAAGGGGAAGGAAGCAGCCACTGTCGAGTCTGAGGAAGAAGACGTAGAAGTAGAAGAGACCGAAGAGAATGCTGAATAAATTAGCAGGATTTGTCGACCGCCCTGACTGATAGTATCAGTCATGCCTCGACGGTATAGGGTGAAAAGTACTCTGCTCGTAAATATTTGAATAAAGAATGATACATGTATGCATATTTCGGTGTTTTCATTGTACGCATACTGCACTTTTCTAGCTTGTTGCATTTATGTATCCCTATTTCGCGCATAAATATCACCAAACCCTGATTTTTATGAAATATATATAAATCCAAAAATGACATATGATAATGTCATTTTCATCGAATAGTGTGTTGGGGAGAAGTCCTCCCCTGGCAGGGGAATCTCGGCCCCACTTTCGAAAACCCCCTCCTAGGCCCCGTTTCGACCAGCTCGGCCAGCCATCCAAAAATGCCCGCCGCAGGTGCGGATTTGTTCGCTTAAGTATGGTGGAATACTGAACATCGTCCAAAAAAGTGTGTATCCGAGGTTTTATTTGGCTATGAGTCTCGGCCCCACCCTGAAAAGAAAGTTCGGCCCACATCGGCCCCACCCCATTTTTAGAGAGGTCTCTCGGCCAGGGGCCGGTCAATCGCGACAGAACTTCTCTCCTGAGCCCACGGCGCAAGCGCGAGTGCTACCTGCAGGCAGCCCAGCACGTGCCGCCCAGCACGATGGCTGGCTCAGCAGCCCACGGCGCAACCGCGATTGCTGCCCCGCAGGCAGCCCAGCACGTGCCGCCCGGCGCGATGGCTGGCTCAGCAGCCCACGGCGCAAGCGCGAGTGCTGCCCCGCAGGCAGCCCAGCACGTGCCCACGGCGCACTGCCACACGAGCAGCGAGCTGCAGCCCACGGCGCGGAGGACTCGCCAACCCTGCATCGGCGAGTTCTTTCCCCATCGATGGAAGACTTTTGAGAAGATCTGTAATGGCCGCAGAAGACCTGCAAGCTGGGAGAGTACCATTGCTACCAAACTGTCTGAGCATTGGCAGCGTGGGATGGTGAGGAGCCTTCGGGAAAACCTAGCAAGCAGAAGGGGGCCCAGACCCGAGGACTGGGGGGCACGGAACCCGAGGACCGAGAGCTTAGTAGCTCGACTCTTGTCACAAATGCATGCTCAAACCTCAGACAATGTATATACGGGCCGGACAGCCTAGCGAGGACGTAGGCGCGCCTAAAAGGGGTGAGAGTCGTACTAGGGTATATCACGAGTCAGTACGAGAGACAGACGTGTCAGAGCGACGAGTGACAGAAACGATGACAGTCACCAACCAGAAATGATGACAGTCACCAGCATGACCGAATGACAGAGGTGACTGGCAGAATTGACAGAGGTGACCGACAGAGGTGACTGACTCAAATTTGACATTTGAATATCTGCACATACAGCAGACCAGACTTGAGAGAATTGGTGGGAAACCATTTAGGATTCGAACAGTCGAACATAACTGGAGAGAATCGAGGAGGACCTCAGTTACAGCCACATCGGCAGATCTGTGGGTATTCAAATGAGAGACTTGGGAGGTGACAGCCAGAGACATTTAAGTACTGACGACAGATCCCAACTGATTGGTTGTTGCACTCAGCAAACGACTGAACACATGAAGTGACATGGTAAGGACGAGTTACCTTAAGAAGAGAGCGGTGCAAGCTCTCGGGGTTGAGTTTAAAGTTGTTATACATTGCAACCACCTCTGTGGCTGCTACGTAACTTGACCGAAAGTGTAATTAAAAATACCCGTATCCAATATCCGACCTTGGGTTTCTTTGTGATCCCAACAAGTGTTCTTAGAAGACTCCAGCAAGTAATTGCAAACAGTGAGATCCTGCCTTAGGATTCTCACCCCAACAATTCCCACACGCCTACCACATACGTCACAACAGACAAGCCCAACGAGGTTCGAATTCGCAAAGCGAGTGGGACTCATATTCCCTACAAAAGTCCGAAATTATCGTGCGTGCACGCAAACAAAGCCAGCAAGCGTGCTTGCGGCTGGTTGACGTATCCGGTGCGAATTCACGGGACCGCAGCCTTGAGCTATTTCGGCGTTACATCACGCTCAAAAGGAAAAATGTCACAACATAATAATTTCAAGACGCATTTCATATTCCTGACAGATCTTTGAGCTGCTGCGGATGGATCTCCACAGTCGCGACCGGTCGTATACGTGACTGCCAGCGCACAACGGAAGACATGCCAAGTGCAAACGCGCTTCCGCAGCACCAACTCATGAATTCAACGAATGAGCGCGCGTTCAAATTATGTTTGCGGGACGCGGATTCCCATTCGGAGAGTCAGAAAGAAAGCGAGAAAACAAGCAAGCAACACAGCGGGCAATTCACAGGTAGAACAAGCACACATGCACGACTTCATACCTATCTCAGAGTGGCGCGCAGGCACTCTGGGGATCCGAACCAGACTCTTACAAACTGCGAGTGACAAAGATCTCGTGTGGATTCAAAGTATACACAGATGTATCAAAGCTAATACCAGGCCACAATAAGAAAATATCACTATCCAATAGAATGGTTTTGAAAGGTTCGGATAAAAATTTGCGAAGGCAGAAGCTAGCTAAATACTCGAGCGCGAGCACTGTGAATGTCCGTGAATGCGATTGTCGTTTCGGATGCCCTGTGACTATTGGTTCCTAGTGACAACGGCGTTTGGTGCCAACAAGCGCTTGCGTTCGCCTTGTCATGCGTCGCTAGAGGCGAGACGTCATGCGTCGTCATGTCGTGAGGCTCACTTCAAACTTGCGATGTCGTGCTTGTCGCTCTGCGACGCTCGGTCGGCTCGGGCTGGTCGCGGTGATGTTGGTGTCAAGTTGGGCGAAGCGTTGTCTATGATTTATACACTGAGAGGAAGATCTGAGCTGAAGGGTGACCACGATACGCTCAGGACATGTGATCTGAGAACAAATTGAGGTGGGAGCGTGACTAAAGGGGGAATGGCAATTGCTGTAAGGGGGGTCATTGTTGGGATGTTTGCCAAAGGCTGAGGCGGGCGCGATGGGGGAAAATGTGAAGGGGGGTTTCACCGAAGCGGCTGCACCACCCTCATACTGGAGTCTGAGTGTGGTAACTGAAGTTGTGACAGCGGTCGCGATTCTGGTACGCGCGTTGCGTTGGCGAAGTGTTGGCTGATGTGGTTGCGGGCAAGTGTTTGAGTGAGTGTAGGTTTTGTCAGTATGTAAATTTTGAAACTCCCCCCGGCTGATGGCGTATGACTTGGGAAACATCTGTTTGGAAGAACGAAAGAAGGTTGTGGTGTGGGTTTGTATGTGCGTGGTTCTTTGATGTTTGAAGTGTGTTTGTCTTTGGGAGATAGGATGTTGGTCGATTAGTCCGTCAGTCCGTCGATCCGTCGAGTTGGACAGATGGACGAGCTGAACGGCAGACAAACATTTTTTAACATTCTAAGATTTCGCAAAATAGGGCTCCCATACTTAAGCCCATACTTAAGGAGTGTAACGCGTCGGCCCGCGTCGACGCCTGCGTTTTCCCATACTTAAGAATTTTCTTCTTCTTCATACTTAAGGAAAATATACTGGTTTCTTGGGTAAGTGCGTGTGTGTGTGTGGGGGGTTGTGGTGAGGCAAACGAGGTTCGGCCTACGCTTTTCGATCTATACGGGCTATATATAAATTATTAATGAATACGCGATACACAGTTCTGACAATCGTGTACGATTGTCAGAACTGTTTCCCAAACGAATTTTGTAATTGTTTTGTTCTTTGTAAAATATTTACACTGAACCCCACAACAATAATATGACGGGGGTCCGAACCGGCTTTGAAATCTAACGTAGAGCAAAATGACATTTATGTAAAAAATCTGAAATCAAGCATTCCAAAAACTGATATCTGAAATCTAACGTACAGCAAAATTAGCCAAAAAAAAATCCAGAAATTAGCAACATTTTAAAAATGGAATCCCCCTCCCCACTCAAGCGGAAACTCGGAATCCCAAGTCGGTATCCCCCCTCCCCACTTACCCACTTTTTCGGGACCGAGAGTGAGGGCAAGATTTTTCAAAAAAAAAAACTCGTCTATTATAATACAAGCTGCGATACAATGGTAGTCCTCCCTACTTCATTTCCAAACTCGAGTGCAAGTCGGTATGGGGGGTCGTAGGCGAATTTTCCCAAAAAAAGCTCGTCTTATTGTTATAAGTAAAACGAAAATTATAATCCGTCACAGTAGTCTGCTTCGTGCCACTTGCTAGCTATTGCAAGGAAACTCCACGACAACTGCATCAATGTCGGAGTGAATGCGCATCAATCAAAGGGTAGCCCGGTAGAGACTATAAATTGGCTTCTGAACTGGTCTGACAAGTTTTGGTGTGCCCGGAGGCACAGCGTGAGCCGATATGCCTATGCTTCCGTATGTGTGTCATCGGGGGTAATCTGGGATTGGCACGATGACAGTGAAATTGGGCTTGAAATCACGATGAGAATGAATACCAGATGTCCGGGGTATGACACTATGACACTATGACAGTATGACAGTATGTCAGTATGACACTATAGTAGTATGACAGTACTGTGGGGGGTGTCATCGTGGAACCCAGTCAGACCCTCGAAGAATGGTCAGATTCGCATCGGGGTTGAAAAGACAATGAAATCGAATATCAGATATCAAGGTTATGACAGTATGACAGTATGACGCTATGACAGTATGACAGTATGACAGTACAGTAGTATGACAGTACTGTGGGGCAGTCATCGTGTCAGTCTGTCGGCATAACATCTGAATCGAGAATGACGAATCGGAATTAGAAATGAGATCGGATCGGGAATTGAACGTTGAGCCGAAGTGTGACATCGGTTGTCGAGTGGTTGACCCTGCAACCTGAGTGACGAGTGAATAAGTGGAGCACTTGAGAAGTGTTTAGCCTTCAGAACTCGGAACCGAATTATCGTTTGTACCTCAATCTGGCCCTGATCCAGTATATTATAAAAATCCGAATTGTGTACCTTTGCACGTTCAATCAAAAACATATCTCCGAGCATCTGTCGTAGTGCCCACGGGCACATTTGGTATCAGTGTGCTGCGAATTCGCCCCTGCGCAACTCGCCCACGGACCTATTGGAACTTTCGTTGTAATACAGGGGGAGAGCTGTACTTCCGGCTATACGTGCGCAATTTTTGCCTCTGTAAGTACATTTTTTTTCGTATACAACGGCCGTATTCTCTGGGAAATATCTTCAAAACGTCATATTTCAGCTTCTTAACACTGGGGGCTCAAACTGGCTCAGAAACCCAAGCATTCGTTTTCCGATCTTAAACCCGAAGTCCGTCCCAGGCCACAAACGACCGTCAGGGAGCACCCTGAAGGGTTTCCCCGGTCTACAGTAGCCAAGAAAACCATATAGCTTACCTTTCAGAGCCCCCAAAAGGCGAAAAACCGCCCAAAACAGCCAAAAATAGCCGTTTTTGACAGTTTCCAGCCTACCCCAAAACCTCTCCCAGTAGCCCCCACCACCGAAAAACCCCTCCTTAGACCCCATAGAACAGCCTAGAAACCCCTGATACCGCCCTCACGGCCATCAGCAGCGGGGAAAGCTCCACCAAACGGCGCTTTCAGCAGTTCTGGGACGTTTCTGGCAGCCCTTCAGCACCTCCTGGTATCCTCCAGTAGTGCACTGACTGGGGCTTTTTTGGGACCTACGGAGTACAAATACCGTCTGGGACTTCACTGGACCTCTGCATTGGACCTGGCACCCCTCCTTTCGTCGCTGCTTGACCCTTGCTTGCGCGCCTAGGCACTCAAAAATCGTGTCGCGGAGCCCTGGCCAAATTTTGAGTTCGCTGGTGTATGGCAGTACCCCCAGACCCAGACAAATACAGAAGAGCGTGGTGGAAGCAAGGACCTATTAAGTGGGTATTCCCTCCAGACCCTACCTACCCACCAGCAGGCGCCTTCTGGCAGAGCGGTTTCAGCGGTCCTCCTTCCCCCTCTTCCTCTGACGACGAAGAGGAGAACAGCGACTGAACGCCTGGGCAGAGCCAAGCTGGCTATCCCACCAGTGTATCACAACTTCGTGTGGCATCAGGTTGGAAACTGCCACTTCCACTACCCGCACACCCAAGACCTAACAGCCTTCCCCGCGCTCCCTGGTTCATTCCCAATACAAGTGATCGACGAGTGGCCTTGGGTTCCCCCATCTCCACCTGGAAGCCCCGCTCCTTCGCAGGGAAGATATCTTCCGTTGAGTCGGTACGGCCCCAAATCAAATTTTCCTTCGGCCCGCCTTCGGTCCGCCCTGTCCAAACTACAAAATGCCCGCCGCAGGCGCGAAAATTTTAATATTAAGTATGGGGAAATGCAAAAATCGTAAAATTTTCATCAAAATTTTAGAAGTTTGCGCCAAATTGGTTCGGCCCCAAAGCAATTTCTCTTTCGGCCCCTCTTCGGCCCGGGCCTCATTTTGGCGACTCAGTTCGGCCCGGGGCCGGCCAATCGGGGTAAGATATCTTCCCTGCTCCTTCGCCTCCAGCGAGTGACATCGACGAGGACGAGACTGATTAAATAAAAAGGCGAGCACTCACTACTTTTGCTCACCTGTGGCTATTGCCACACCCAGTCTGTGAACTCAACCAGCTCAGCAGTCAGAATGTCACAGCAGACATCAGAATCATTTCTCAGCATGGGCGTCAGTGCAGAGCCGCTACACCACCCACTGTTCTCCCCCATCACCTTCCCATCTGCCACCGCATACGCTTCCTCTCACCCCCTTCCACATCCAGGCACCACCATGCCCTACACAGCGGTGCCCCGCCCTTATACCATGCCGGATGGCACCCCCGCACAGGCTGTATGGAACGGCGTCAATTGGGTATTGCCCCAATCAGCGCCCCTCGCTGGGGGAGTGTCACCAGTGCCGTTCACACTGGGAACCCACCACCCCGTGGGCGCATACCCCACACCGTTCCAACAACAGCTGCAGCAGCAGCAGCAGTGGCTCGCGTACCAGCAGCAACAACAGCAGTGGCTTCGCAGCAGCCACTGGAACCGATGCAGCAGCAGTTACAGCAGCAGCAGTTCCAGCAACAGCAGTTACAGCAGCAACAGCAGCAGCAGCAGCAGCAACAGCAGCCGCAGCCGCCACAACAGCCGCAGCATCGACCACAGCAGCCCCACCAGCTGGCACCAGCCACCTCCGCGCTTCATGACTCAGGCGCGGACCTCTCATCGCTGCAGCACTTCATCAGCATCGGTGCCGCAGCCCTGCCGGACCCTCTGCAGGTACCCCTTGACAGCGGAGCTCAGCAGAGCGTCTCGGGCGGGACCCAGCTCTTGGTGCGTCACCTCCCTGCGGTGGCAGCAACCTCAGAGACCCGCCGGCGTCGGCGTTCCCGAAGAGTATCCTCGGGCCCTGCGACACATGGCAAGCATCTCCCAGGTCTAAGCCACGCACCTGATCACTCTGACCCCGACTCCGGCACGGACATCAGCCGCACCAGCACGGGGACCAGAGGCAGCCGAAGCACGCAGGCACGGGCTGAGCGCAGGCGGAGGGCCGCCCACAGGTCCGGTTCCGACTCGGACGCGAGCAGCCGAAGCGAGCACATTCGCAGAGAAGTCCTGGCGGCAGTACAGGCCCTGGACATCTCCGCGGTGCTTTCGAGAGGACTCGCCCTGCCTGGCGCGACGACATCTGCAGGAGCCTCCCCACCAGGCGACCCTCAGAGCAGCGTACAGGGGGGCCTGATGGCGGACCATCTACACGAGGCAGACGCCGCCGCCAGCGTAACCCCTCCAGTGCCTCAGACCGTCGCTGAGACCGCTCCCGCCGAACCTCCCACTCAGGGTCGGCCAAATCCCCACAACATGATGGTGGCCCGCCGGCGGCAGTCGATGGAGACGGTGGTGCACGGCGGTGGCAACCCTGACTCGGAGCCCAGAGACTCCAGTTCAAGCGACTCGCCACCACCAGGGCCCCCCAGTGATCCACCTCAAGATCCCCCTGACGACCCCGCACCAGAGCCCTCCTACCCTCAGTACCCAGAGGTCAGAGCTCTCTTCGTCACCCACGACGGTGGGTCATTGTGGGTGCACCAGTCAGCGGGGGTGCGAGGCGCGGCAACCGTCACCCTGCCATGGGATGAACGCCGCCGGGCTGGGGTGCAAGGCGACGCCATCTTGTTCAGGATCATGCACCTGCTGGGAGCGCCGCTGACCGCATATGCGCGCATGGGAGGCCGCCTACAGTAGATCGCGGGCTATAAGAAAAAGTTTGTTAATTTTTTCTGACCCCTTTTCCCCCTCTAGCGTGCTCGATTTCTTATCCGAGGGTGCCCGATTTGCATCGCTTAGCGTCGATTTTTTCTTAATCGCGACACCTGGAATCATCGACGGAAACTTAGCGATGGCGATTTCTTAGTTGCCCATTTCCCCACAGTCCCCACACCCCATATATATGCGACATGGCATACATTATATTTCGAACGCGTAAGGTACTCCATCTTCGATAAGTTGTTATGATGCACTTACACCGATATCAGGCAAATGAACCCTATTAATAGGACTAAATATCATGGTCTACTGTACTGTTGTTGGTGAATCTAGCGTCAAAATTTTCTTAATCGGAGGGTATTCATGACCTTCCGCATGAAAATTTAGCGGAAGGTTTCTTAAGGGTTTTCTTATTTTTGGGGGAGAAAAATAGCGGCTGGTTTCTTGTAGATACAGTTTCTTATAGCCCGCGATCTACTGTACACCATGCACCCCTACCACTTACCAACCCTCGTGTGGAGACCTGGGTTCTCATGGTCGACCGCGAGGTCATGGATATGGCAATGGGGGACCCAGCCGCAGCCAATGTGCGGTCTACGAGCATGGGGCAGCCAGTGTGGGAATGGATCCCTGCCACTGCGCGGGAGTCGGAGATGCAGAACTTCGACCAGGACGGGCTCGCCGCGTGGTCGGAAGTCAGCAACTCCGATTGGTACCGGAGCATGAGCGTGGTGGCCGCACAACCATCCACTTCCCTGCCCTTCCATACACCTCTTCCACTCCCCGCTCCACCATTAGCCCCTGCATTACCGCCCACTTCGACTGCAGTCCCCACAAACCCCGCGCCTGCACTCCCGCCCGCGCATGCCCCGGGACCACCACCTCCAGCCCGTTTCCCCCACTCCGCCGCCACAAACCCCGTTCACTCTGCCACTGCCGCGAACCCCGTTCACTCTGCCGCCGCTGCGAACCCCGTGCTCTCTCCCAGCGCCACCCCCTTTGTTCCAGGCATCGTCCGTCTGCCGCAGGGCACTAACCTGCGAGCATCCTCAAACGAGGTCCGCCTGGAGCACAAGACCAAGGAGATGGTGCTAAAGCTGGTCAAGAGCGTCACCAGGTTCCCCCGCTCCGCGTCCGACACAAAATCGGCCGACAAGGAGGGCCTCCTGACGCAGTTGGAGCACTACTCCAACATGGTGCGGAAGATATTCCAAGAGGCCATCGTGATCGAAGCACTGACCACTCCCAGCTGTACGCCGTCAGTATCAGCGTACCAGGCGAGTGTGTCAAGCCTTCTTTGGAGCTTCAAGGAGCACACTCTTCAAGACCAGCAGAAGAAGTTCTTGGAGCGCGCGGCGGGGACCTTCGGGTCCGAACAGGCCTGGCACCAACGCTACGGGGAGCTGGACGTATTCTTCAGCGATCTGGCGGTGTGCTCCCTGACGCAGGCCTACCTGGAGAACGCACATGGCGAGGCCATTGCCCTGAAGCAGGCGACGAGCGAGACCGCGGCGGAGTATTTCTCGCGATTGGAGACCCGCATGGCCTCCGTCAACTTCCTGGCCGGCAGAGTCCCCAATTGCGTGGAGATGTCCAACCTGTCGATGCTCTCTACGTACCGCCGAGGGTTGAAATATGCACCCAAGGTGATGCGGCGCCTGAGAGCCATCCACTTGGATGTCTCCAAACCAGAAGAGTGGGAGAGGAAGGCCGTCGCTGACGATATCCCAGGCACCCACAACGCCTTGTTGAAGATTCGGGAAGTCGCCGAGGAGGTGGAGAGTGACATTGACACGGAGGCGGCTCAGAGGCGCTCTCAAGACCGTCCTCCCCGTACCGTTTCCTTCGCCAACCCATCACCTCGCACCCCCTTCTTCAGGCGTACCCCCTCTTCGAGCCGCCCAGCTCTTGCCATGCTGGAGAATGGGCCTGCCACCACCGTTGCCGCGGCAGTGACCCCATTGCCACCACCACCTGGCCTCTCCCGCCCCGACGCTCCGAAAGTTCGCCGGTGCTTCGCCTGCGGCTCCGCGGAGCACATCGTCCGTAACTGCACGGACGAGGCTAAGCTCAAGGAGTGGAGGGCCAATGCACCCGCTCGATTGGCGAATTCCCCTGGGTTTGTAGCCGCCGTCGTCTGGGCCATCGAGCAGCAGGAGGACATCTCCTCGGTGGATGGCGTCCCAGAGGAGTTCTCCGAGGAGGTCTTGGCACTTGCTACCTGTGAGGACGAGCAGAGCTACCAGACCCTGGCGGCCCTCGCGGGTATCGAGCTTGTGGAGGGTGACGGCCTCCCCCCGGTGGAGAGCGATGAATGACTGGCCGGCGACCAGCCCCAGACCCTGCCCTTCGAGGAAGTGAGGTCTTGCCCTGATGATCAGACCCTCTCCGCCCTGGAGAAGCGGTCAGAGCCAGTGGAACCCCGACGCGCCCGAGGACGCAGAGCCCCTTGGGGCCACCGTCCCCATCCCAAGAGCGTGGCCTTCACCTCTGGGACCCGCTTGCGACACACCTACCGCTCAGCTGGTGCCCCATCACCGCCGAGGGATGACCTGACCAGCCACCCTCTTGCAGAAAGCACCCCCTTCGATGAGCCGTCACTACCTCTTGATGACGGCCCTGCTTATACACAGGCAAGGATCGAGGGTCGGAGGGGGCGGCGAGTCCCCCGGCACAGACCCCCCATTATGGGCAGCAACCGCGGAGAGCCCCGCGATCTTCGCCCCCGACCGCGTGTTGTTCTACCACTGCCCAGCTATCAGTCCAACCTCGCAGACCCGCAGAAGAGGCTGACTGCGTGGCACTGGAAGAGGGATCTGTATTCTCTCCCCCTCGAAGTCGCCATGCAAAAAGTTCGCAGAGCCCTGCGCAAATCCCCGGAGGCTGCCAAGGACCTGGTGGATAAGATGTGGGAGCGTACTCGTAGCCGCATACGCTCTGGGAGTCGATCGCCGAAGGAGCACGTGAACCGCGCCAACCAGCTGGCGGAGAGGGTACGCATTGCCCGTGAACCTCAAGATCGTAGAGAAGGCCATCAGCGCATCGCACTGTGGCACCTCCTCTCACACGACGGTCACCAGCAGGTCCTCGAGTCCCCTAGCGCCAGCCCCTCCGACCTCTACGCAGCTTGGAGAGAGCTGTCGCCCGCCGAGCAGCTGGAGGCGATCGCCACTTCGAGTCCAAATTCCTCCCCCGGTAGCTGTAGGAGTCTACACCTTGACTTCTTCTCTTCTTTACGGTTTCGGACTTATACTATTTACACTTATTAAACGACCGCACGAGGTATGCTTACGGTTGGTCAACTACAAGACTTCGGTTTCGTAAATCTTAATAGCTATGCTTTTGCTTTCAAGTGTATGCTTTCAATACACAATATACAGCGGATACGGCTCTTACTTTTTATGTTACAATTCTCAGTTCAGTTCATCTCTCTGAAACGGGTTACTCTTAGAGTTCTTATACATTCAGGAACTCTTTCCATAACTCAACTGTACTGAGTACTCCGTACAACAGTCTAGGCACCTCACATCAACATCATTCTGATCGGTCCTACTGTACTCCGTACTGAGTACTCCTGCGTTTTATACTTAGCCGTTTTTTCTTGCTCTTGTGCTTGCCTCCTAGCACAACTCCCCCCCCCTTAGGGAAGGTCACGTCCACGCTGACCACGTCGGACTAGTAAAGTTTTTATACAGATCTTCTACTGTTGCTCTGAATGATTATACAGGTCTCAGCCGCCTGTTGTCTGGGATGACATTACACTTCCCAAGACACACCGCAATAAGGAGATCGACCTCTTAAGCACAAGGGTCGGCCTCTCACCGGTCTGCCATCTGCACTACCAGGCTCCCCCAAGGCTCAAGGTTTCACATCCATTACCACGCTCAAGGTTTTAAACCTCCCAACACGGTACACTTACAGGGGATGACAATAGGTTTGCCAATTACCTGACAGTTCTCGGGATGCCGGCCCGGAGGAAAGGTTTTAAACCTTCACCGCCTCCTCGGAGTGCTAGAGCTTTTACCCAGATCTCCAACTGCTGCCCGGTCGTGCCAGGTCCGGAGCCAATGCTCTCGTGAAATGGATTATACAGATTTCCACCTGTTGCCTGGTCGCGCCGAGGCTAGAGCCACTGCTCGCTTGGATAGATTACCCAGGTGCTCACCTGCCGCTTGGTCATACCAAGGCTTAGAGCCACTGCTCAAATGGATTATACAGATTTCCACCTGTTGCCTGGCTGTGCTGAGGCTAGAGCCACTGCTCTCTCGGATGGATTACCCAGGTTCTCACCTGCCGCCTGGTCTCGCCAAGGCTGGAGCCACCGCTCTTCCCGACGCTCCCCAACGCTCTCAATCGCTAAGACCACTCGCGTCAGATTCCCATCCGCCCTCAGGTATGATCGTCCCCTCCGCTCGCACTCCCGCTAACGCTATCGGTTCCGGCTCAAACTCGGGCGGGTCACTCTCAACAACAGCTGACTGGACTAAAACGCTCATCTCGCTCAGATCCTCCCTGACAAGCAGTTCAGACAGGAACGCATGCACCTCTTCATGTAGGGTCAGGTTGTGGAAAAGCTGTTTTAACAGTGCTGACGGAATCCCATGCAAATTCTCTCGCGCTCCCATGCCCTTCGCGAACACACCTCCGGCTCTCATCGCGCGCCCTCCTTGCGCTACTTTCTCGTGCCTACCGTGCTGCCGGAAGAACTCGCAAGGCGTATCGGAATCGCACACTCGCAAGGGTGTGCGCAACGGAACGTTGGTCCAGATGTGCGTGGGCTTCCTGTATGCGGTCCCGTATTTGCAGTACGTGACGAGGTGCGGAGCTGGTAGATTGCTCATGCAGCGACGCGTGTGCAACCCGTGGGGCTCTCTTCCCTCGGGTTCTCAATGAAGTA
>LGRX02003839.1:0-13722 GCA_001247695.2 Cymbomonas tetramitiformis | reverse complement strand
CCTCTATTCTTCGGGCGACTCATCCGCGGATGAGTCGCCCACCTTCAGCTCTTCCTTTTCAGCGCGGCAGAATCAAAGACATGGCTAAATCATTTTTGTGTTTTTTGTTGTTTATAGGTCTTAAACTCAAGCGCTTCTCAAACACTTAGCTAAAGGTAAAGATGCCAAAGCGAACCCGAGAAGTCACTCCTTTCCCTGAGGACCATATGCTGTTCTTGGAGATGTGCGGGAACCGACTGAGTCGGTCCGCATATGATTCTGCATTTGTTGCTCCTCTGCCGCTTTATTTTCCAGTTGCCCCATTACCGCCTCCTCCTCCCCCACCACCACCACCTCCTCCCCCACCACCACCTCCTATGATCTGGAGGTGGTCGTACCGTTATGAGCTCTACGTGGGGGAGCCTGTTGCACCCCACCGTGCTCCCCCCGGCCGAGGCCGCATCCGGGGTGGCCATGGCTTCACCCGCGAGCCCTCCCCGCTGTACTTGCGGGCGGACGAATAGGACACAACGTGTATATATGATATTTTTATTCATATTTTGTTGTGCATATTTTGTTGTGTATATTGTGTTGTGTATATTTTGTTGTTGTAGTATTTTGTTGTGTATATGCAATCATCTCAAATATTCTGCTGTTATTCATCTCTAGAACGGGGGAATGGCGCGGCCGTGCATCGGAAAGCTGATTACGCACGGCATAAGTTTTTCTGTCGTTTTGCAAGGGGTCATATATTAGGACAGCCATATGCAAGATGCCGACCTTTGTTTAAGTACCCGGGGGATACGGGGCATCCAGCAGAACGGAATTCCATGAGTGCTTGGTCCTATGGGGACTATACCTGCAGTTTCTATCCTTTTGGGAAATCCAATGCGTCGCATGTTTTGCAGGTCGGCCCAAGGGTCGCCCCATCGTGAGACAGCAGATATCTGGCGGGCAAATCGTTACCTCGGTGCGCATTGAAATGCGGGACGCCACAATTTTCAAAACCCCTCACTTTCAGAAGTATACAGCAAGGATGGTGTGCTAGGGTAAGTCACGAGACAGAATGACAGACGCGTCAGAGTTACGAGTGACGGGTACTATGACAGTCATCAGTGACAGGCATTTATGTGACCAGATGACGAGAGGGTCTGACAGAAATGACTGACAGAAATGCCTGACCCGAAAGTGAGTTTTGGTGGGAAAACCAGCAGTCAGAGAAATTGGAGGGAAAGTTGGTAGACCTCCAATATTGCCAAGTCAGCGCAGTTATAATTATTCAGAGTGATATGAAGTGACCTGGAATGATTGATAATGAAACTGGGCTAGTCGGCAGATTCTATGATGTGACAGATCGAGTTCTCATGAAGTCGACATCGAGTTGTGTTCGAAAGCTCGAGATCGGAGACCATGGCATAAAGCAAGCCGAGCAAGCTCAATGTGTCAGTTTGAAATTAGTTACTGTTAACAGCCACACCTGGTTGTTTGTAACTTCGACATTATTAAGAAAGATCCGATTCACATATTTGTATCAGGCTTACAGCTATACATATCTCCTTGCAGGCTTGAACTAGGTTCCCTGTATTGTTAAGTAGACTTAGAAGCTCTTAGAGAGCACCCCCGAACAACTGGTATCAGCGTGGTTGCGTTAGACGCGACCTGTTTGTGCCGACTGCAACTTCGGGTGTACAATTATCGGCACACGACTTCTCGCGAGGCCTTTCCGCGAGTTCCTACAAGAATTCTGAAGACAACGACGTAAAACGCGCTTAATTGCGTCTGCCCTTCGTCAGGGTTGCAAATATCGACGGAAAATATATCATATACTGTTCCTGAATGCATATACCACACGTACAAGTGTGATGTAATTTGTCCTTGCAGGTGCCTTTCCGCGGGAATTGCCTTTTGTTCGACCGAAATCAGCGTCAATCGGTATATTCGATGAACTGCGTGCCATTCTCGATTTTATTAGAGTCCCCTGTGGGAGAGTATTCGAGTGCTGTTGCACGACTGGAGGCGCATGTATTGCACGGCATGATCGACCGTCGCCTGGCGACCCATGCTCAGTACGTAAATTGGTGCGCGTACGCGCAGCGCCCTATGCAACCGTGTATGCTGCAGCCGCATGACTTGTGCACCTTGGAACGAGTTTTGTCGCACGATTGCGCGTGTATTGGGTTGTACGACTTCTATTCGCCTCTGTTGCCCGTGCTTCAGCTCCATCACATGGCGTCGTGTCCGCTGGGCGTTGGCTCTTGTCGGCCTGAGGTGTCGTATAATACATTGTTGTGGCGTCATGCGCGCGTGGACGTACGGATTCCGCATGCTGAGTACTCGCGGTGGCTGGCTGCCAAGCATCGGCGCCAACAACTTATCACCAAGCGACGGTGTCAACGACTGCATCGGCAGCAGACGGAAGAGTTGGCTGCGTACACGCGGTGTTTGATCGCCAAGCATCGGCGCCAGCATCGGATCGCCAAACGACGTCAACAACGGTTACGACAGCAGTTGACGCTGCCGATAGGTGGTAGTTGTTCTGAGATTTCGACGGCTCTGTGCGTGTCTTCGCCCGATGATCCAGCAGCAGCACGTATTTCCGCTCCGGAACCAGAGGAGGAGGATGACTTCTGGAGTTGCGATGCTGAGGTTGCTGCCGATGCTAACGCTGCTGGTAGAATGCAGCATTCCGCATGCTCATTGTCGTACGACACGTTGGCAACAACGCCGTGCCTCCATCACCTTGAGGGGGGGGGAGAAGCGCTGATCACTAATGATCATGCTGATTTGCCACCTCCAAAGCCGCCTGACATATCTTACTACGGCATGGTTGGTCATCATGCCACTTATGCAACCAATGATCCATGCGAGGTACGGCAGACTGCCCACGATTTTGTTCCGCATGCAGGTGGTGAAACATCAGATATTCGCACAACAGCAGATTATTGCGCAGCCGACGACGGTGCGGTTGTTGTTTGTACAACTGATTATTATTGCGTAGCCGACGACAGTGTGCATGATCGGTGTATCATCAATCACTATGGGAAAAGTAAATAAGTGAATGTAAAGTGAATTTTTGAAAAACATGTTAATGCACATGAATGCGATGTCAAAAGTCTTAAATTTTGACATCATATTGACCCACTAAATAGTGAATATGCAGTCAATATTTCGGTTATTTAGAGATGAATGCTAAGTCAAATGTAAAAGAAGGCAAATGTAAGGGAAGTTGAGGGAATCATACGTACGCGTCGGTGTTTACGGTTAGTATATAGCCACAAGAAATGGGTATCAGATTTTGGATTTTACTAATCCTATCACAACAAACAATATATCGTTGTGTTCGTCTATGAAAGGGCTGGAAATGGGCCCGTGATATTTTGGAGTCACGCGTCACGCGAATGTGATGGTGGAGATGAGAAATATTCCGAAGATGAGAAATATTCCGGAGTCACGCGACACACAAATGTGATAGTGGAGATGAGAATTATTCCGGACTCATGCGACACGCGAATGTGATGGTGGATATGAGAACTATTCCGGAGACGAGAAATATCCCGGACTCACTCGTCACGCGAATGTGATAGTGGAGGTGCGAAATATTCCGGAGTCACGCGAATGTGATAGTGGAGATGGGAAATATTCCGGAGTCACGCGAATGTGAATGTTGTGCTGTTAATTAGATATCGAAATCTGCCGATATATTTGGGAATTATAAGGAGAAATCTGCCCACATGCGAGGGGTGATATGAGGCTCCACACATTCACCACCTTGTAGAATTTTAATGAAAATTCATCATACATTGACATCAATCTCACATTACATTCACGGCTCTTTAACTTCAACGAGAATTCACTGTGTATTGACATATATTTCACTTACATTCACTATTTATTGATATGATATTCACATTTCTTTACTACCACGTAACCATTGAAAGAATTCATTACCGAAATATGTTATCGTTGAAACGAACGCATGCATAACCGTTGAAGTCAAACATATTTATATTTCCATATTTATAAACACTCAGTCAAGCCTACAGGTCTTCTTTGACCATCAAGCACATCACCGAACTACGACCGTCGCGCTCTTGAAAGAATTAGTCCTAGATGCATCGCTAGTCACGTTCGTTCTTGCGCATCATATCAAATGCAGTCCAAAAACGCAACATATATATGTATTGCGTAACGTATATGCATATGACCCATACATGCGGGCGTGCAGTGGTCAGCCAGCCAGGCACGTGAGTTCAAACACCGTAGGATCACAAATCTGGAAAAGTAACAGGCTGTAACATATATTACAAAATACACTTCCAAAGTAGTCTATTTATTTCTTACACCACCGTTCCTAATCACTCGAACGAGACTATCTGCTAGTTACTGTCTAAATGTAGTTCTGCTAGCTACTGTCTAAATGTAGACTCCCAGTGCTTCAGCAGCGCTTGCGCGTTCCAGCAAAATCTGCGGTTGCATAACCCAGGCGTAGTCAGCATATGTTAAGAAACGGAAACAGACTCTACAGTGGATTAGCACAAGGGCATTGCACGAAAAATCAAGTCGATAAACTCACCTGCGTGTATCCTCAAGTATCGCGCGGCAGTGTCCCCGATGCGCGCTGCCACCAAAACACTGCGATGTTAGCGTAAAACATAAAGAAAATCATATAAAACAGGAAATTGAAAGACTCAGCGGGGTGAGTTGGCTTCGAACCAACAACTCCCAGCCCATCGGGCTGGCGAGATGAACACATCTATCACCCCCTTCTAGGTAAACAACAAGCTGCGAACGCATGCGAGCAAGAGCAGCAAAAAAGACACGCATAATCCTCACGCAAACAACAGCATGCGAACTACTCGTGAAAAGAACATAGCAGACATGAAAAGCTAAAAAAGAAACACACGAAGAAATACAGTCAAAGTGCCCCATACAGCTCTGCACTACTGCGGTTGAGTGCCTGAGCTTTAACAGCGTTATTGATTGCGGCTACGCGTGTGTCCTATCTTCTATATTGCCTCTGATGCAGGAAATACTTGTGGCTACACCGCCGTACTAGGAAATACTTGTTCCTTATCCTACGGGCCGCGCGCTGCGGATGATGATGGTGCATGGTCGAATAGTGATGATGATGGATCGATTTTCGTGCCAAGCTGCCAACCCATTTTTATGCGATCGGATTCTATTTCTATCTGACGGCACCCATACCAGTAATGAACGATGTTCGATCTATCGAATCGAGATATTTACGAGATATTTCATTCGACCGAAGAAGTGAAGATAAAGTTTTCCAAGGCTATGACTTTAAGTTCAAAGCTGCTGGGTATATTACAATACCGCCGCAGAGCAGTATTGGGCACTGGTCTGCTTGTATTTGTTTTTTAGCTTTTCATGCCAGCTAATATGTTTTCACGAGTAGCTAGCATTTTATCGTTTGCGAAGATTGAGGGTAGGCTATGCGTGTCTGTTTGGCTGTTCTTGCTCGCATGCGTTCGCAGCTTGTTGTTTACCTAGAAGGGGGTGATAGATGTGTTCATCTCGCCAGCCTGATGGGCTGGGAGTTGTTGGTTCGAAGCCAACTCACCCCGCTGAGTCTTTCAATTTCCCGTTTTATATGACTGTCTTTATGTTTTACGCTAACATCGCAGTGTTTTGGTGGCAGTGCGCATTGGAGACACTGCCGCGCGATACTTGAGGATACACGCAGGTGAGTTTATCGACTTGATTTGTCGTGCAATGCCCCTGTGCTAATCCACTGTAGAGTCTGTTTCCGTTACTTATCTTAACATATGCTAACTACGCCTGGGTTATGCAACCGCAGATTTTGCTGGAACGCGCAAGCGCTGCCGAACGCACTGGGAGTCTACTTTTAGACAGTAGCTAGCAGAACTACATTTAGACAGTAGCTAGCAGATAGTCTCGTTCGAGTGATTAGGAACGGTGGTGTAAGAAATAAATAGACTACTTTGGAAGTGTATTTTGTAATATATGTTATAGCCTGTTACTTTTTCAGATTTGTGATCCTACGGTGTTTGAACTCACGTGCCTGGCTGGCTGACCACTGCACGCCCGCATGTATGGGTCATATGTATATATGTTACGCGATACATATATATGTTGCGTTTTTGGACTGCATTTGATATGATGCGCAAGAACGAACGTGACTAGCGATGCATCTAGGACTAATTCTAGTAGTTCTTTCAAGAGCGTGACGGTCGTAGTTCGATGATGTGCTTGATGGTCAAAGAAGACCTGTAGGCTTGACTGAGTGTTTATAACTATGGAAATATAAATTTGTTTGACTTCAACGGTTATGCAAGCTTTCGTTTCAACGGTAATATTTCGGTAACTGCGGTTATTAATGAATTCTTTCAATGGTTACGTGGTAGTAAAGAAGTGTGAATATCATGTCAATAAATAATGAAATGTATGTCAATACACAGTGAATTCTCATTGAAGTTAAAGAGCCGTCAACGTAATGTGAGATTGATGTCAATGTATGGTGAATTTTCACTGAAATTATAGAGTCATCATATCATCCTATATAGCCTCATATTACCCCTCGCATGTGGGCAGATTTCTCCATACAATTCCCAAATATATCGGCAGATTTTTCGATATCTAATTAACAACACAACATTCACATGCGCGTAACTCCGGAATATTTCTCATCTCCGGAATATTTCCCATCTCCACCATCACATTCGCGTGTCGCGTGACTCCGGAATATTTCGGCTCATCTCCGG
This sequence comes from Cymbomonas tetramitiformis, assembly GCA_001247695.2. Taxonomy (NCBI): domain Eukaryota; kingdom Viridiplantae; phylum Chlorophyta; class Pyramimonadophyceae; order Pyramimonadales; family Pyramimonadaceae; genus Cymbomonas; species Cymbomonas tetramitiformis. The sequence goes on along the minus strand of LGRX02003839.1, from coordinate 7,000 downwards.
AATATTTCCCATCTCCACCATCACATTCGCGTGACGCGTGATTTCGGAATATTTCGGCTCATCTCCGGAATATTTCTCATCTCCACCATCACATTCGCGTGACGCGTGATTTCGGAATATTTCGGCTCATCTCCGGAATATTTCTCATCTCCGGAATAGTTCTCATATCCACCATCACATTCGCGTGTCGCATGAGTCCGGAATAATTCTCATCTCCACTATCACATTTTTTGTTGTGACAGGATAAGTAATCACGATTGTGGGCCCAAGCACACACTCTGAGCCCTATGCGCGCGTGTGTGTGTGCGCGGTTGGTGGGAAGTGAATGCACCGTCAAAACGCACTTCACATATTGAGTGTATTTTGACTTCAAATATTCACATGCTATTCACTATTTAGTGGGTCAATATGCGGTGAATGTTAGTCAATAATTTCAGTTTTCACCTCCTTTGACTAGTGATTCACTGCCACTTTTCCCATAGCGAATATGTGTGCGCACACACACACTCAGGTTCAATCATCGACAACCTTGTCAGCGACGCGTGATGATGGTCCGGATGATAATTGCACAGCAGATTATTGCGCAGCCGACTATCTTGCAACCGACGGTGTAATTGTGAATATTGTCAATACCGAATCGTCATCGTCTTGTTCTGATGAACATCGGCAGTGCATCATCGGCACGGCACCATCGCCACCCCCGAAGCCGCCTTTTGGTGATGTATTTTGCGACGTGGTTGAGCATCATGCTGAGACTGTGAGTGCTGGAAATCATGGAGCATCATCATCGCCGTCACTATCAGCAGCCTTGAGTATGGACATGGCTGCAACACTATCGAAGTGTAATTGTGACATATCGGCCATGAATGATGAGACATCGGCGTCGTCAGCACATCATCAATTGGGATTATTATATACTATTGATGGTGCAGAATTCAGTGGCAATGCAGTTGAGAACGGTGGCGAGCAGCGGCAGCCGGATATTGATAATGTTCAATTGTCATCACTGTCGTCATCATCCATTTTTGCCGATACAACTATGCGTGCTGACACTTCTGCACCATCAGCATCGCATCATCTTCGTGTTTCTGATTTTTCGGTGCGCACACAAGACCCGATCGCAGAATCCAAGCGGGTTATTGCGCTATCTCAGCAATTGCGGCAGCGGCGGGCTCGCATTTGCCTTGAGCAACGACATATAGACATCGGCAGTGATGATGAACAATCGGATGAGGAAGATTGTGTATTACCCGCCGCGCATGCCGTTTCATCGTTAGCGTCAGCACCGACGGCATACAGCACCGGCGAGTCATCGACCGTCTCGTCAGCAATGTATACACCACCGCCGTCAGTATACCGTCACTGCGATGGTCCACCTGAGAGTATGGTCAACGCATTATTATGTGATACTGATCGGGCAGCAGATGATTATTGCACGACTGAGTATAGTAATGCCCCAGAGGCTCGGTATCACTCGGCCTCATCATTGTGTGCCATATCGGTGGTGCATCCAACGTCGTCGTTGTCGAATGGTTATGTGGATTTATTATCTCACGACACAACTGATGATTATTGCGGAGGTGCGCACGTACTCGCGCATGCATGTGCGGACGCTGTCGATACAGATGGAGCAATGGATCCTTATCATACAGCCGGTGGTGTGGCTGATTGTTGCACGACCGAACATTGTGCAGCCACTGCTGCCTCGCACACTGACTGCGTATATGATCATTGGGCGGTGGATCATTACTGCGCAGCTAGTAATGCGGCTGATCATTGCGGAGGTGCGCACGCACTCGTGCATGCATGTGCGGACGCCGTCGATACAGATGGAGCAATGGATCATTATTATACAGCCGGTGGTGTGGCTGATTGTTGCACGGCCGAACATTGTGCAGCCACTGCTGCCTCGCACACTGACTGCGTATATGATCATTGGGCGGTGGATCATTATTGCGCATCTAGTAATGCGGCTGATCGTTGCGGAGGTGCGCACGCACTCGTGTATGCTTGTGCGGAAGCTGTCGATATGGATGGAGCAATGATGGATCATTATTATACAGCCGGTGGTGTGGCTGATTGTTGCACGGCCGAATATCGTGCAGCCACATCGGCATTGTCAGCACATCATTATGTAGCCAGCGATACCGGTGATATGGGCGCAACCAATGACGCATGCGAGGTGCGACAGCTTGCCCACGGCGATGTTGTCCCATGCACGGATGACGGTGCGTTTCATCACTGCGCGACCGACAAGAGTATACATAACAATACGAATGGTGATGCGCATGGCTTGCATAATATACCATCGGCTCTGTGTATACACCTTGAATTATCACATGAGTGTTTCATCATGCGCGTACCGGCGACAAAATGCCATTCGACGTCACCGATCGCGTACGCATATACTTTGTTGGTTGTTCACTCTGGATCCGCATCGCCGCGATACCCTTCCGATTCAGCACCATTATTGGTGCCCCCATCGGCAGCAAATAACTCCCTACGAAGCAGATGTGAGCATGTTGCGGCTGCGGCACCTGCGGCTGCTAGTGCATCATCACCATCTCCACCATCTCCAACTGTACGCCCAGGTTATCCATCATCAGCGACGGAGTGGGCAAAATTGTCGTCTACATCATTATCACGTGATGCAGCTGCTGTAAATGGTGACGATGACTCGGTGCTATTGCAACATCTTTATGGTAGCGTTGCAAATGATGGTATGCTCATGCTGGAGGGCAGCACACACACACGCACACAATGCGTGCGAAGGAGGATTGTTATTCCGGCGCACGCGCACGTGTACGGGGTTGTGTTGGTGCGGGGGGGATTTATTATTCCCGCACAGCCTTCGCAGCCTAGCAATGTGCGCAGCATCCGCACAATCGAGGCGCAGCTCGGGAGCCGCATTATTATTCTGGCACACACACACGTGTATGGGGTTGTGTTGGTACGGGGGGGATTCATTCCCGCACAACCTTCGCAGTCTAGCGATGTGCGCAACATCCGCATAATCGAGGCGCAACTCGGGAGCTGCATTATTATTTTGGCACACACGCACGTGCATGGGGTTGTGTTGGTGCGGGGGGGATTTATTCTCGCACAACCTTCACAGTCTAGCGATGTGCGCAACATCCGCATAATCGAGGCGCAGCTCGGGAGCCGCATTATGATTCCGGCGCACACACACGTGTATGGGGTTGTGTTGGTGTGGGGAGGATTCACTCACACACACGCACAGGAGATTGTGGGCGTGCAAGGGATATTTATTCCATCACATGCACAGGCGTGTACATGCACACACACACACACCGCAACTACAGCCGCATCAACCTACGTCGCCGTTGAAATAACTGCATCAGCCGACGGCAGTATATATACGTGTACGCAATTATCATCAGCCGACGGTATTATACATACGCGTGCGCAATCGTCATCAGCCGACGGCAATATATTTACGTGTACGCAACCATCATCAGCCGACGGTATTATACATACGCGTGTGCAATCGTCATCAGCCGACGGCAATATATTACGTGTACGCAACCATCATCAGCCGACGGTATTATACATACGCTTGTGCAATCGTCATCAGCCGACGGTAGTATATATACGTGTACGCAACCATCATCAGCCGTACATGCTATTTCGCCTTCAGTCCCGGCACCGACTGCATGCACCGATGAATCATCGACGGTCTCGTCAGCGATGCATACAACAACGTCGTCAGTATACAGTAATTTCAATGATTCAGCTGATTCATCATCGTTACTATCTTTGGCTGCATTCCCCGTGTTCGCCCTTGGGTCATCATCAGCCGTACATGCTACTTCGCCTTCAGTATCGGCACCGACTGCATGCACCGGTGAATCATCCGCTGCCCCGGCTGCCCAACGCGCACTATGTGCGGCCGCTGCCCCGGCAGCCCAACGCGCACTACGTGCGGCCGCAGCCCCGGCAGTGGCTGCCCCGGCAGCCCAACTACGCGCACTATGTGCGGCAGCTCTAGCGCAGGCGGGTAGTTGCGGCGAGCCAGCGGGGTGCACACCATGTGCGGCAGCACTAGCGCAAGCGGGCAGTTGCTGCGAGCGAGCGGGGTGCGCGCCATGTGTGGCTGTACTAGCGCAGGCGGGCAATTGCTGCGAGCTAGCTGAAGGTGCACTATGTGCGGCAGCACCGGCGACAGCAACGGCGGCAGCGGCAGCAGCGGCAACAACAGCAGCGCAGCCTCCGCAGACCGGCGCAATGACCTATGGCTGCATGATTGAGGCGCAGCCACCGCAGCCCGGCGAGGTGCCTCAAAGCTGCATGGCTGATGGTTGCACAGCCGAGGCGCAGCCCCCGCAGCCCGGCGAGGTGCCCCATGGCTGCATGGCTGATGGCTGCATGGCCCAAGCGCAGTCACCGCAGCCCGGCGAGGTGCCTCAAAGCTGCATGGCAGATGGTTGCAAAGCCAAAGCGCAGCCTCCGCAGACCGGCGCAATGACCTATGGCTGCATGTTTGAGGCGCAGCCACCGCAGCCCGGCGAGGTGCCTCAAAGCTGCATGGCTGATGGTTGCACAGCCGAGGCGCAGCCCCCGCAGCCCGGCGAGGTGCCCCATGGCTGCATGGCTGATGGCTGCATGGCCCAAGCGCAGTCACCGCAGCCCGGCGAGGTGCCTCAAAGCTGCATGGCAGATGGCTGCAAAGCCAAGGCGCAGCTTCCGCAGCCCAGCAAGGTGCCCCATGGCTGCATAGCCGAGGCGCAGCCTCCGCAGCCCGGCGAGGTGCCCCATGGCAGTGTCGACAACGGAGCCAACGGAGCCACCTCGGAGCCTGGTGTCCACCGGCTCCTGCGGAGCCGGACCCTCATGTTCGACGGCTCCTACGGAGCCGGGATGGGACAAAGCGTGGTGCTTGGCAGCTCCTCCGGAGCCGGAGCCTCATTTTTTTCGGCTCCTGCGGAGCCGGAGCTTGGCGAACCCTCACTTTTTCGCGCTCCTACGGAGCCGGAGCCTAAAGCTTTCAAGCTCCGCCGGATTGCGCGGAACGAACGGATCCTACCGTGTTTTTGTGCATGTTTTAGAATGGCACCAAGCGTGCCAAGAAGCGCGTCGCTCGGACCGGGTTTAGACTCATCGCCAGTGGATTCGGCATAGTCGAAAATGGTTTACAACGATGTCACCTGAGTGCGCGGGGAGCCGGTCCGTGCACCGCGCCTTAGCACCGCTTCGGAGCAAACCACCGCCGGGCGGATTGATAAATATCTAATCCTCTAAAATAACAGCCCAAACTACGCATAAATTTCCTGGAGTTTTAAAGGGGTTATGCTTGATACGTTTGATAGCTTAAAATGACGGCATTGAACTCCTCTACACGTGGCACGAAAGTACGGGACGAATGGATAAGCGAGGCGTATGTTATGGTCCGATCAGTAAACCCTATCATTATAACGACACATGTCGCACGTTTCCCTGAAAATTCCGATTCCACCGAATACTGACCGCATGCCTACGTTCGATAGGTTAAAATGGCGGCATTGAACTCCTCTACACGTGGCACGAAAGTACGGGACGAATGGATAAGCGAGGCGCATGTTATGGTCCGATCAGTAAACCCCGTCATTATAACGACGCATGTCGCACGTTTCCCTGAAAATTCCGATTCCACCGAATACTGACCGCATGCCTACGTTCGGACCCAATACCCCGGTATGTTCACCACGACAGCCATATCGACTTGTTCAGGACCTGGGTATTTTTTGATGATCTCGCAAGGGAGTGAGGTCTGAACAGCTGCAGCCTTGGAGGGGCCATGGTGAGATGGTGGGCGGACCGACTGCGCCATTCAAAGCTAACTCAGGATTTTTGTCTACCCCGTAAAATGTTGCTAGATCCGCCCGGATTCGGAGCCGGAGCGTGACAAAATATGAATCCGCGGAGCGCGGATCGCATCGGAGCCTAAATTTTCACGGCTCCGCGGGCTCGGAGGCTGATTATATTTTGCACCGTCGGAGCCAGATCAGCACGGAGCTTGGACTCGGTTGGCTCCTACGGAGCCAGAGCCTGCCTTTTCAACGCCCCGTCGGAGACGGAGCAATGCGAATCCTCGATCTCGCGGGCTCCTACGGAGCCGGAGCCTGGCAAAATCGGTGCTCCGTACAACGGAGACGGAGCTGCTCCGGATCCGTTGTCGGCACTGCCCCATGGCTGCATGGCCGATGACTGCATAGCCGAGGCGCAGCTTCCGCAGCCCGGCGAGGTGCCCCATGGCTGCATGGCCGATGGCTGTAAGGCCAAGGCGCAGCTTCCGCAGCCCAGCGAGGCGCCCCATGGCTGCATGGCCGAAGTGCAGTCACCGCAGCCCGGCGAGGTGCCCCATGGCTGCATGGCCGATGGCTGCATAGCCGAGGCGCAGCCCCCGCAGCCTGGCGAGGTGCCTCATGGTTGCATGACTGATGGTTGCACAGCCGAGGCGCAGCCCCCGCAACCCAGCAAGGCGCCCCATGGCTGTATGGCTGAGGCACAGCTTCCACAGCTCGGCGAGGTCGTGCCTCAAAGCTGCATGGCTAATGGCTGCACAGCCGAGGCGCAGCTTCCGCAGCCCGGCGAGGCACCCCATGGCTGCATGGCTGATGGAGGCATGGCTGAGGCGCAGCTCCCGCAGCCCAGCGAGGCGCTTCATGGCTGTTTGGCCGAAGCGCAGCCCCCGCAGCCCGGCAAGGTGCCTCATAGCTGCAGGGCTGATGGCTGCATGGCCGAGGTGCAGCCTCTGCAGCCTGGCGCGATGTCCATTGGCTGCACGACCGGGGCTCAGCCTCCGCAACCTGATGCGACACCTTGCGGCTGCACAGCCGAGGCGCTGCCTCAGCAGCCTGGCGCAATGCCCTGCGGCTGCACAACCAGGGCGCTGTCCCAGCAGCCTGGCGCGAGGGCCAGCGGCTGCACCACTGAAGCACAACTCTCTCCCACAGAGTTCATTCTAGCAGATCGTTGCGCATATCGTTGCGCATTATGTGCT
>LGRX02003838.1:0-11215 GCA_001247695.2 Cymbomonas tetramitiformis | reverse complement strand
CTACAAATTATTGGCCTTTTCGCACGCGTGGAAAACCGTCCGTCCGACGCGTGGACAGCGTACGGACACCCTATGGACGCTTTTTTTGCTAAATCCACACGTGTGAAATTGTCTAATTTGTAAAAGTGATGTTCATACGGTGTCCATACGATAAATCCACACGTCGTCCATACGTGCGCCTCCGTGTGGACGACGTATGCTAGTTTACCTGATTTTATTACGCGTGTGGACGCTCCGTACACTGCCCGACCGTATGGACAGGTGCCGTCCATACGCATGAACCACTGGAAATTGTTGTCCACACGTGCGGACTGCGAGAAATGCCGCTTCTACCCCTCCTCACTCAGCCATATGGACACCGTGGGGACGTGTCCCTGGACCGTACCGACGCGTACGGACGACGTGTGGACGGGCGTATGGACAGTGTGAGGCCCGTGCCGTGCCACTGTTTTGCGCTTGTCCGCACGTGTGGACAGCCATTGCACCCGGGCCTGGGTGTAACCGAGCACTGCTTGCCCCCTCCTCAGCCATGTGGACACCATGTGGACGTGTCCCTGGACGTACCGATGCGTACGGACGACGTGTGGACGGGCGTATGGACAGTGTGAGGCCCGCGCCGTGCCACTCTTTTGTGCTTGTCCGCACGTGTGGACACCCATTGCACCCGGGCCTGGGTGTACCGCCGAGCATTTCCTGCCCCTTCATCAGCCACATGGACACCATGGGGGCGTGTGTCCGCACGTGTGGACAGCCATTGCACCCGGGCCTGGGCGTACCCGAGCATTTCCTGCCCCTTCATCAGCCACATGGACACCATGGGGGCGTGTCCCTGGGTCGTACCGACGCGTACGGACGACGTGTGGACGGGCGTATGGACAGTGTGAGGCCCGTGCTGCGCCACTCGTTTGCGCTTGTCCGCACGTGTGTACAGCCATTGCACCCGGGCCTGGGTGTGCCCGAGCGTTACTTGCCCCTTCATCAGCCATATATGGGCACCATACGTAGGGGCGTGTCGCCGAACGAACCCATGCGTACGGACGACGTGTGGGCAGACGTATGGGAGATCGGAATTCGCCAATCCTTACGTATGGACGTCAAAATTGGAGCGAGTTCGTTGAAACACGCGTGTGGACACATGCATTCGCACGTGTGAATGAGGGTTTGCCGCATGAATGAGCGGAATCAGGCGTGTGAATACAGGTGTCCGTACACACGGTTTATTTACATATATAATACATCGTGTATCATCCGCAATCATCTGAATCAGAACTACTACGGTCATCCTCGCTCCTACTGTTACCATCGAGTTCACGGAAGAAATTCGCCTTGCGATCCAACTACACAACTTGCAAGCAATAAGTTCGTCGTCGAATGGCCAAAGGGGCAGCATTTTCTTTGTACCGGGCAAGCCAAGCCGGCATGAAAGGAACATCCTGAATTACCTTCCGCACCTTGTTCGAGTTCTTGTACTTTTGCTACAGAAGTTTCTTCGCTAGCGGTCCCATATTAGTCGCGAGCGCTTCAGACCCCGTACCCACTTGATTGCACCGGTCTTTGCGTTGAGTGGCAGTCTTCATGGTGATGGTTTGTCTGCAAAGAATTCCCATTGTAAGGCATACACTGGATGGATGGTCCATAATAGGCCGTCCATTCGGTGGCCGTGCGCCGTCCGTCTGGACGGAACAAGGTGTTCACCCGTATGGAACAACAGAAACTCGCAAACGACCTACAATCTTACCCGCGAGACGCATCGCAGCAGATCTTCGATCGTTTGCATTTCTGGCTGGGGGTGCGATAATAACCCACGATCGATGGACCTTCATCTTTCGCGCATAGTAGTTGCGTGTGGTCGGTCCCCAACCATCACCAAAAATCACGCAGTGGACCCCGTGAATCAGGTTGTACAAGATATGCATGGGTTGACAGATTTTTAAGGTCCTAATTTGCACTATTGGGTCATAAACATGATATGTTTAATTGCTAGATGCATTTGGAAGCCATCTAGTAGGTGTACGCGGCTTCGGGCACTCCGGTCCTTGTGAAAGGACCGGCATTTTATTTAATTTTCGTCGGTACTACCCCCGCGTTTCATTCCTCTCAAGCACAATCATGCCCATATCGAGTATAGCACCCAAAAGAGGTTCAGAATAAATTCTTGGACACCCAAATATGGTGTCACGAAACACTCAAATATCAACTATATCGAAAAAACGCGGCAGATAGCCCCAAATCACTTCGGTCCTTGTGACAAGACCGTGATTTTGGGCAGTAGCCATATATCGATACAATTATCACATATCCGAGATATGGATATACCGCGCCTTGTTTCGTTGTGAAGAGAATTTACTTTTCAGGAGGTCGATGTATAATGAGAAGCTCGGCCACTTCGACCGCGCCAGCGTACCGCGCCAGCGTACCGCGCCAGCGTACCGCGCCAGCGTACCGCGCCAGCGTACCGCGCCAGCGTACCGCGCCAGCGTACCGCGCCAGCGTACCGCGCCAGCGTACCGCGCCAGCGTACCGCGCCAGCGTACCGCGCCAGCGTACCGCGCCAGCGTACAGCGCCAGCGTACCGCGCCAGCGTACCGCGCCAGCGTACCGCGCCAGCGTACCGCGCCAGCGTACCGCGCCAGCGTACCGCGCCAGCGTACCGAGCCAGCGTACCGCGCCAGCGTACCGCGCCAGCGTACCGCGCCAGCGTACCGCGCCAGCGTACCGCGCCAGCGTACCGCGCCAGCGTACCGCGCCAGCGTACCGCGCCAGCGTACCGCGCCAGCGTACCGCGCCAGCGTACCGCGCCAGCGTACCGCGCCAGCGTACCGCGCCCGCGTACCGCGCCAGCGTACCGCGCCAGCGTACCGCGCCAGCGTACCGCGCCAGCGTACCGCGCCAGCGTACCGCGCCAGCGTACCGCGCCAGCGTACCGCGCCAGCGTACCGCGCCAGCGTACCGCGCCAGCGTACCGCGCCAGCGTACAGCGCCAGCGTACCGCGCCAGCGTACCGCGCCAGCGTACCGCGCCAGCGTACCGCGCCAGCGTACCGCGCCAGCGTACCGCGCCAGCGTACCGCGCCAGCGTACCGCGCCAACTGCACAAAATGACATTTTGGAGTTCGTACGTTATCCGTACGGCGTCCGTACGGCGTCCGTACGGCGTTCGTACGCTCGGCTTAGGTTTCTAGCGTATGGACAACGATGTTCATACGTTCCATGTCACATCTGCGCGCATGCACCGACACTTACGTCAAGGTTGTAAACTCGTCGTACACACGTTAGATTATGGATGGACGCTATGTGTTGTCCGTGTGGATTCCGCAAGCATTCTAGTCCATACGGTTCCATGAGAGCGGTTGTCCACACGCGTGGAAACGTCAGTTAGCTGTCCACATGGGTTTCGTACGAATTTTCGTATGAATTGGCACATTTTCGTACGTCTGCATGTCCCATGGACGGTCTGTCCATGTGGTTGGAAATATCAACACATTTTGAACAGTCCGCATGGATGGATAGCAAAAGCACACGGTGAATTACGTGTTTTCGTACGACTTTGTAGTGTTTGTACGTTTTTTGTTGAAAACTGTCCACACGCGTGGAAACGTCAGTTAGCATTCCATACGTTGTCCATCCGAGTTAGCCTTGACTGTCCGTATGATTCATGTCCCATGGACGGTTTTTTTACACGCACGGACGCAAAAAAAAGCTGACCTCATGGAAAATAAAAACATAAAAACCGTATGGACAGCGTACGGTTTCCCGTACGGACAGCACATGGAATTGAAATTCGATCGGGAATACCGTATCGAAAAATACGATTAAAAAATCGCGAACGCGTGACACATGCGATGCGATGGGCAGTATTAGTGACACCCGCACCCCCCGACTGTGTCACCCGTGTCACATAGCGAAACAGAGTGACACTTAAAGAGTGACAATTAAAATAAACAGAGTATCCAGTAATCGTCGAAGGATCTACGATCTGCGATTTCTCCCGTCCGTTGACGATGATTTCTCCGTTCGGTTGACCTCTTCAAATAAGTTACCGATACAGTAAGGCTCTGAGGCAAAAAGCAATTTTGGAACTGAAGCAACCCCGCCACGGCAGCACACGTATGCCTTTTTGCTGTGCTTTTTTGTTTTTGGCATATTTTATTTGCTTTCATTTATCACAGCGAGCACCCTGTGTTGAGGTGAGCAGTCTCGTGTGAGCGCCATTGCGCGGTGCTCCCAGCTCGATAGCATCCTTAATACTAGCTCGGCGTGAGGGGGTGGATTCCGCGAGTTCCGTTATCAACGGACTAACGCGTGTTGGTTCGAATCCAACCTACTCCGCAGTGACAGTTATCGACTTTTATTGAAGTGCTCTTTTGCTGAATGGGGTTGTTGATATTTGGCTGATTCGAATACAATAATGTATTCCGCAGTGCGTGACTTGTTAATTCCTTATGTGCTCAATCACTGAATGGGCTTGGCGGTGTTTGGTTGTATGTGCGCAGCAGCCAAGCCGACGCGCGGTGCCATCGTAGGTCTCCAGCACTATTAAGAACAGGATAGTTGTCCGGTACGATAATGTGGTTTTCGCAACCTCTGTTACTGCATATCAGATTTCGTGTTTACTCACGTTTGTGAGACGCGCATCTATTGACGTGGGTTGTGCACACTGCAGGTACCATTGGAGCCCGGATCGCGCCATCCCACACCCGCACATGCGCTCTTTTTTGCAGGCCAGGCAGGCCAAGCGATATCATAGATACCATGCACATGCGCACGCAGGATTTGCGGAGCCCCCAAGGAAGCGATCTGTAGAGCCCTTAAGTAATAGTTCTGTAGAGCCCTTAAGTAATAGTTCTGTATATGTGTATGTAGAGTACTTAGTTTATTTAGGAAAGGAAACATATTTTAATGTAAACGTGTTTTTGCTGTATGTGATTGCTTTTAAAAATGGTACGGCTTTCGAACATGTCAGTGTGCCTGCTCGCATACCCGCACTTCACTCCGTCACAAAACATTTAATAATCATTTAACCGGCTAGCAAGATATCTTCCTGGGATTGGCCGGCCCGGGGCCGTGTCACGGAGGCCCGGGCCGAAGGCGGGCCGAAGGAAAAGTTGCGGATGGGCCGAGTCGCATTGAGGGGAAAATCGATAAATTTCCAAAATTTTATCGATTTTTGACAAATTGTCATACTTAAAATTAGAATTTTGCGCCTGCGGCGGGCAATTTTGGGTTCGGGCCGAGACGGGCCGAAATGTGGCCGAAGTAAATTCCCAATGCGGGCCGAGTCACCTGGCCGCGGAAGATATCTACCCTGAGTAGCATCCGCATATACACACCATTGCCTGCGTTGTGAAATAGAATAGAAAGGTGCACAGGCACAAACCCTGAAACACACACGTATGCCGTAAGACTCCTTATCCAACCGTATGGACCACTCGGTCCATACGGGTGGAGTGAGCGAAGTGAGCCCAATCGTATGTAGTCCATACGGGTGCAATATTCAAACAATATTTCAATATATCCGCACGTGTGGACTTGGTAAAGTGCAAGTCCATACGTGTGGTCACCTTCGTCCACGCGCACGGATATCGCCGTTCGTGCGGGTGGAATGGTTGAAATTGTTGTTCATACGTATGGACGGTATCGTCCATATGCATTGAATTGTATTATTATAAGCTATCCACACGTACGGACACCGACGTCCATACGCGCGGATCGGTAAAATATGTTGATAAAACCATCGTCCACGCGTGCGGACACCTATGTCCATCCGGACGAATCACTGTCCGCACGTATGGACGCACATAATCACGCGTGTGGATATATTCAATATTCTTATCCTTAAGCTCTTTTAGCGATGTCTCTGTCCAGACGTGCGGACACCTACGTCCATACGGATGAAAGACCGTCCACACGTACGGACGTAGGTGTCCATACGCTTGGATATGTTGATTGTTCGTATCCGCATGTTCATATGTACATGTTTATGTCCATACGTACGGACGGCTACGTCCATACGTGTGAACATGCCGATCCATACGGGTAATAGGCCCCTCCATACGTATGGATGCCTTCGTCCATACGTGCGGAATAGAGAATTCTGATCGTCTATACGACTGTCCATACGGTGTCCATCCGGTGTCCATCCGGGTGTCCATGCATACGGTGTCAATGCGGTCTTCCATACGGTGACCGTGCGGTTGAATAGTGCCTCTATCCATGCGTATGGACACCATGTGGACATGTTTTCTGTCCATACGGTGTCCATACGGTGTCCATACGAAATCCTTACGGTGTCCATGGGACATTTTGGGTCATTTTCATATGGACACCACAATTACGCGTCGTCCGTATGGTTCTTACATATGCATCAAGGTTTCGCCAGAAATCTGTTCAGACCGTCCATACGGTTGTCCATATGGGTCCTTACGATGTCCATACGCTGTCCATATGCAAATCCACACGGATGAATGGACCAATAATCCGTAGGGTAAGGTTTGTGTCTCCTCGTTTTCTGGCGTTGACACACGGGGCACTCCCGAATGTACTGAATGGCTGCCTTCGTAATTCCTGGCCAATAATATCGGCTACGCAATAGATGGAGCATGCGTTTTTTGCCTACATGACCAGAAATAGTGGCTGAATGGCACTCATGAAGTAGAATGTGGCGAAGCTGTGTGATCTCACCGTCATCTGTAGGAACTTTGGCAGTAGGTGGAATGTAAAGCTGTCTGCCATATATGGTCTTGCGATAGATCAACCCCTGAATGAGCTCGAAATTGCTGACTGACTGTGATGATGTCGATGATGCCAGCTTAGATAATATAGTCTGTGCAAATGTGTCACGATCATACTGTGATATAATAATGGCGTGAAGCTGATGAGCTGATGATGCAGATATAAGAGCAATGAATGTAGAATCTGTAGACGGTATGTCAATGACTGGAACCTCGCTGATGTCTATATGTTGCAAACAATCAGTGAGTTCAAAGAGTGTAGAAATACGAGTGAGTGCATCTGCAACCTTATTCTTCTCGCCAGCAATGTGCTCTATTCTGAAGTTGTACTCGGAGAGCTCATCCAACCACCTCGCCTGTTTGGGGCTTAGTGTGGATTTGGACTGGAAGTCTATGTGTGGATTTCTTCTTTCCAACCAATCCTGTCCCAGGATGACTGTGAATGGTTTCATGTCAATGATGTAGAAATCTTCTGTGTCCTTATACTTACCCAGCGTGAATGTAGCATTGGGAAGATAGGATGTACAAGGTAACCGGCTTCCTCCAGCCAATCCCACTGAGAATGATGATGAGGAATCTGTTGGTGCAATAACAAGCTGAGAAGCAAACTGTCTGTCGATAAAAGACGATGTAGCTCCTGGATCCACCAATATATGAGTACTCTGTCCATATACTTTCCCGTTGTACAACAACAGCTTCTTCTGTGATTTCAGCTGTGCTGTCTGAGACTGCATCTGTGCGATGTGCTCTGAGGGAGTATCCATCTGCTGAAACTGTAATGTCAGACTGGTAAGGACTTCTTCTGAGATACTCTCAACCCGGCCACTTGCTTCAGTGGCATCTTCAGGCTGATTTACCTTCGGGGTGCTCTCAACACTGGTACCTGCGCAGTACCCTGGGAGTTTCCCTGAGGAGCTGGATCTGAAGCTGGAGCTGGAGCTGCAACTGCTGCATTGATGCTCTGCTGAGTCTGTAGCTCCTTAACCAGGGTGTTGATCGTTTTCACAAGTTTGTTAGCCTCGTTCTTAGCACCCTGATTATCTTGTTGCTGCTGTCCTTTGTATGGATTCTGAGCTGGAGGATTGCCTGTTATAGGTTTTCCTTCTGGTGTCCTGGTGGAGAAACAATCCTTTGTGACGTGATTGGTACGACCACAACGTTGGCAAGGCTTTGGAGGATTTGTTGCTGATCCTTTCCCTTTTCCTTTGCCTTTGCCTTTTCCTCCTTTCCCTTAATTTCTTTGGGAATTCTGATTGGCATTTTGATTTTGATTGCTATTCTGATTCTGATTCCAATTCCGATTGGATCTGTCATATAGCTTTTTGCTGTGTGGTTTGTGCCCACGACAGATTATCCCTTTCGTCTTCTGTAAGGAATCTCAGATGGAACTGTTTGCGAAGATCTGATTCCATATTGCTGATGAATCTGTCCTTTATCAAAGCATCATTCAGATCAACTGATGCTAATGCAGCCAGTGATGTGAACGTGCGGAGATAATCTGAAAAGGTCTGGTTTCCTTGATTCAGCGCCATAAGATGCTTTTTGGCTACAACCGATCTTTTGTGTGGATTGCCAAACTGACTGAGGAATGTCCTTCTGATATTCTCATACGTGGCATCTGGCTTTTTTGGCCACGACCTGAAAATAATGTCTGTCATTATTCTGAATGAGTGTCAGGAAGACTGTAATAAGATCCTTGTCTGGTACTCCTGGATAGGTGAACTGAAAGTATCTATCCACTGTATCCAACCAAATCTCAGCATCCTGTCCTGCCTTATATTCCTTAGGTGGAGTCATTTTCACCTTTGGAACTAATGCGGATGGAGCTGGTGCTGGTACTGGACCATCATCAGGGTCTGTGAAAACTGGTGGAGCACGATCCTCTGTATACTCTTCGTCTGGTTCCTGTGGTTCTGTCTCAGGATCTCTATATCTGCTCATGTCGGGTTTCATACGACTGATGTTGTCGAAGTACCCTATCTCATCGAATCTGGCCTGGGTATTATCGTAACCAGTAAGCCATTTGGGTATCTTAAACCGACTGAAGGCATCGTAAGAGCCTAAGATATCAAAGAACCAGGTAGATGGATCTGGATTGATAGCTGGAACATCTGGCTCTTCTGCCATCTATAAAACAAAACACAACACCAAAATACCTTCAACTGGCTGAGTGTGTGTGTGATATATATAGTATGATATATATCTATATATTGTACATGTATTATTTCTGTACATAATAATGAGGTGATGTATGTATATATCCACCTTCTCCCCCCCTCAAGGAAGTGTGAACACACAGGCAGTTGTCAAGTGCCTTAATACCTCATAATGTGGCATGCAGTCCTTATAGGAAGCAACTTATACAGTTTTAGGGTTGCTGTCCTACAGTCCTTGGGTTGTCGCCCTACAGTTTTTGGGTTGTTGCCCAACAGTTTTGGGTTGTTGCCCGAAATATTGTCATAACTGTGCTGATTTCAGCATGACATAAATGCCAAACACAGAGTGTTTTGCTATTATATAGCGGCATTTCAGGGTATATAGTGTTACAGTGACCCTTATCACCCACAGTGACATTAGGGTGTTACTTGGCATCAGTAACACTAAATTATGTTAAATTAAAGCAGTGTGAACATTTTTCGAAGAAATTGAAGCAAACCTGCATTTAATATATCACTGTATATCACGTGGTATTTAGGAGGTATGTTACACCCCTGTAACCGTACACGTGATTTAAAGGGTGTTACAGGGTGTTACAAGTGCTGTACTATTTTGAGCATATTTTTCAATAGCTAATAAAATGGAGTAACGAAAAAAATGAAACCCAAATTTTCATTTTGAAATCATATGTATTAGTTTTTCACGTATTTAGTTGCAGCAATTGTGTACACCCCTCGGTGCTACACACCTGATATTTAGGGTGTTACATGATATATGACTGTGCACATAATGTTTTTCTGGTACCTTAATAGGTATAAAATGACAATTCGTGAAAAAATGGAGTCCGAATTTCAATTTTGAAATCTCCCGCAATGGGATTTTACCCATTTTCACCTTTTCTGGCCACTTATATATATACTATAGTACATATATATATCAGTGGTTGTGTAATGTGCAACTTACAGAACTCACGTAACTTATCTCACTTTTGCACATGACATTTTTCATGACTTTTTAGTGAAGATATCTGATGGTCAATATGTGTGATTGCACACACATATGGGTTTTGCTGATTTAAACCCATGGAAAGTGGACCAAGATATATATTTTAGGTGTATCAACTTTAAGTGTAATAACTTAAGTGATAACTCGTCAGTAACCTATCATCTACTTACTGAAAGAGTATCAAATGATATCTTCAGCTTCCAAGTAGATTTGACAAAGCTTGATAAATAAATCTAAGCAGTGTCACACACACAGATGTGTGTGTGTGTGTGTGTGTGTGTTGTCCACAACGACCTCTATCAGATGTCAATATAGTTACTGATCTGAAAGAGTTACATGCAATTGAATCTGATCAATACTGTATCAATTGTCAGAATGCAATGTAGTTGTTGTTGTTGCTCCAGCAATAGCGTGTGGGACGAATGGACGGTGCTCAACAGTGACCAGCTGTTCTCTGAGCACCGTATACTGCCTTACTTCGGGTCTGGAGATATCTCCATCCAGCCCTTCAGCAAGTTGTGTGATCCTGTCCCATATCTATCGCCATCACATGACATCCAACACGCACATGTGTTTGTTGGATGGTATCTATGTATAATGTATTGATGTAATACATAATTATTACACTTTTGAGTCAGTGCAATTTCAATGTACATAATGATACCAGTGATTGCAACAATACATATGTCACTACATAGGTACTTCCTGACTGAGTACACTATGCGTGTGTGGTGTAGGTATCTACTGATTTAATACACTATACTAAATTGTTCATCATATAAGATGGTCTGAATACCAATAGCAGCATGTATCTAACATGATGTATATCAACTCGGTTAGTAATTGTAATCCTGCATATCTCATCTGCAGTGATGAGTTGCTTGGGTATATTTTACACTTGGTTCCGGTGAGCATTCCTTTCAGTGATCCACAATAGAACAATATACCCATCCCAAATCCTGCGTCAGGGTATATTGAGCTAATTATTGTGTTAAGACCATGAAGAGGCACCTTACACCAAGTGGGTTCATTTATATTTTATCATGCACAGCAGGTATGCTATGTGACTTATTCTGCAACTGATGTACTTGTTATATGTGAGTATACATGCCAGCTGCTATCATGACCAAGCTGGTGTATACATGCCAGCTGCTATCGTGATCAAGCTGGATGCATATGTGTATGCATATGTCAATGTATAGTACAGTGGAATCAGACTGCATGATATAGTTACATGCCATAATAATGCTTGGAACATCTTGCTGCATGCACTTGGTATATACTGAGTGAGTAGTATATACTGCCAGTGTGTGTGTGTGGTAA
>LGRX02003837.1:0-25959 GCA_001247695.2 Cymbomonas tetramitiformis | reverse complement strand
GTCGCAGGGACGTCAACGGGGTGAGGCAAAAGAACATCAGAGCAGAGAGGTGTCGTAGGGACGTCAAAGGGGTGAGGCAAAAGAACGTGAGAGCAGTGAGGTTTCGTGGTGATCGTGTGCGCATCCCAGTATAGGGAAGAAAGCGGCTTTGCGTCAAGTTGCTCCAACAACCTATTGAGGGTTAGGTCGAGCTCACAGATTACAGCCCGAGGGTGACTCGCAAGAAAATTCAGTCAACCTGACAGCTTACACGGCCCAGGGACACGTCGTCCATACCACATGCAACTCCGGTGGGGGCGACGTTTACCAATCGTTCAGGTACAGAGCTCGGAAAGAAATAATAGAGCAGGTCTGCTACAAGGTCCACCGCAGCATTGACCCACAGCACCACCGTCGGTCCAGCTCCTCTAGCGTCGCGCAGGCGCTGCTCAATCCGCCCCTGTGCAGATGTATTGCAAAGTCAGAACGGACCATCATCCAAGCCCCTCGTCCAAGCCACAATATGGTAATTGACCTTCTACAGAACAGTCCCAAAAGGGTCGTGCGGCTACTGGCTGAGAGGTCTGCACAAGTGAGGAAACATCGAAGTTCACCACGCGGATGTCGCTTGAAGAAACTAACTTCATACAAAGACCAATAGGTGTGGAACGCTCTCCTTTCGTAACTAGCTGATCCACCTCCCGATGCATACCGAGAAATAAGTTACACGAATTGCTGCCTCCCAGTGTTTCACAAATCACTGCAAGGAATTTTACCGCTGTAATACGGTGCCGAGGTACCCACCTCCCAAGCTTCGATGTCCCACCGGTCGGAGTCCACTTCAGATTCACCGGACACTCCTGTTTGACAGGATACCGGCCCTCAAGTCAGTGAAGTCATCTGCAACCGGCGAAATGTGAGGTTCCAGCGATGTGCAACTCTAGCTTGCGCGAATGAGAGGGACATCACCGTTCGAATCCCTCGGTCGAAAGCTTGCATTTTGCTCCTGACTTGGCCTCGTGTCTTCCCTACGTTCAGCCCGTCCTGGTCGTGCCGCGTCCCAGAAGCGATCTGCCTCCCAGGTGCGATCCTCTTGCCTTCCCCGGCGCCATTCTGACGATCGTATTCTTAAGTAAGCTCCACGACTAAAATTTGCCTGAAGATGAGCCTTCCGCTTATGAAAAATGTTTAAAACTTCCCATGAAACTGACAGATGATTCCTCTGCGATAAATGTTCCCCGGTATACAGAGAGGATTTGGGTTGTATTCGGGCGCCTGAGAAACTCAATCTCGTGAAACTCCAAGGCATAGCGGCAAGACGGCCGCTCATCCCGGACACTGGGACATATGTAGGCTCGCTGCACTACAAGAAATTGAAAGCTTATCCTAGACACAGTGGTGTAAAGTCAAGCCTCCTCAGATTGCGAGGATTTATATGTCCTTTAAGAGTTTTCGCAAAAAACATAATCTTTCCATTTGATAAAGGTTAAGCATCCCAGTTTGTGCATTGGCGTTTTGCGGAATAGGGCGCGTGCCTGTTGTCCATCATGCTTTTGCACGAATCTCCTAAGACGTAGACGCAAGTGAAAGCAATACAGTAATGTTTATGTTACAACATAGAACATACATTACAAGTTGAAGTGACACAAGAGCCCTATCGTATCGGTACCTGAGGTACAGTATGGTCTCATCACGTCAGAGGATGTTCAGCGTATCGGTATGACCTGTTGCTGCTCCTTTGTCCTTATCATTTGCAGGGCTTTCCTCACGTCATCGTCAGCTCAGGTACCGCCTACAGTAAAGTACTCTAGAGCTGCACAACTTAAACTGGTCCGTTTATTTTCAACAGTGGCAATTTTCCGAATCCGACAGTCCATGTACGATTCCAGAGATCAAAATACGATGCATTCCTTTGTCGCTCCCCAGGCATCTCTTCGGACCTTCCGATGTTCTCGATCTAAAAACATTGGACGGCTCAACTTTAGTTGGGCACCCCTACAGTACTCTAATGTTTAATGAGAAGTTCTACCTCGTGGAGACTCATCAGTCGAACGAAACGTGACCGAAGAGTTTGATTGGTGGTTTGGTCGTTTCGGTTTCAAAACCGATCGTAGACCAAAACGTGCACTAGAAAATTGTCTTACGTAAAGTGAAATGCCAGCGACACGTGTGCGACACGTACGAGATGATGTGGAAGGTATATTCTGTGACGTGCGACTTCTCTATTCGTCGTTTTTTTGGGATGGCGATGACTTTTCATGATGATCGATGACATGAATTGGTCGATTTGTGTCTCTATCTGGTCATGACGGTTTTCATCACAGTTCAGGGCGATGGATTTGATCGAGACGGTTTTCGGTCACGAATCGGGGTGGAGACTCATCGGTCGAACGAAACGTGACCGAAGAGTTATGTGACACGCCTACACTATGGGACCCCCCTATCTACCCTAGCTAAACCATAATCACATTTGAAATCAGCAAGAGCTAATCTGAGAAGGGTATTTTCAGTACACTAATAATAATAATAATAAAACATTTACGTCGATGAGTAAGGCAACGCCTTCGGAACGATCTACTCGAGTCTGTTCCCCTCATACATGACAGTCTGCTAAGGCAGGAAGCATTCCACAAAGCGTGGAAGCAGGGGTGGCAAAGCACTAATGAAAGCGTGTCTGCCACCAACGTCGGAAAAAACATCAGCAGGCCGTGGAGCTGATGCACGATGGAGATGGAGGCGGTGTGGGCGGTGGTGATGATGAAGTGAGAAAAGCCCAGGGGTGCTCCGGCCCCTGGGCCGGTGGTGCCCCCTTAGGGCCGGGGCCCTAAGGGGCCCCAACCCCGTGGGGGCTGGGGGGAGGGTGGGGGTTCACATAGCTGCCTAGCATTTCCCCTGCTGCCTTTACCACATCGGTTACTTTCCTATTTTCCGTGCAAAGTTCCTGAATGTTGGGTGCCTCTTCTACAATGCCACTCTCAGGTAGGGCTCCCGTTTCATGTAATATGCATCTTTCCCTTGCATGACGCCTACACATCCTGGACAGTTTTTTCAAGAGTGTCTTCACCCCACGGTGTGGAACCCCGATCCCTTTGAGCACCTTGCCAAAGCCTTCTGGTAAGTACCCCATGAGAGCAAGTTCCTCCGGCCACTCCACCGCATTAAGGAAGGGGGTTCCTCCTGCATTCCTGTGCCCGCCATCCAAGTGTGCTCCAGGGTACTGGTTTCGTTGTTCCACATTATTCCTGCCCCCCACCCACGGGCACAATCGGGGTGGCAACAGACAGTCCCTCTCACTCAGGACTTGCTCAATCATATCCGGGTGCAGGCCCGTTTCTTTGAGCAATTTGGGGGTGATCTTTTTATGCGGGACTACATTTATGAACCATTGAAGCAACTTGTATTGCATTTTCTCATTATCAAGTTTCTTACTAACAGGACACCCCATGCTCTCACTATCAATGGATAATATGACCACATCTGAGTACTTATCTTTGTAACATCCCTCCCCTGGCATTGTGTAGGGCCCCTTACCCGACCAATAATCATGTGGAATGAAGGGTATGGTTCCCCTTGGGTACTTGAAGATTAGCTTAAAACCCTTACCTGTCCACTTTTTGAGGTTCTTTGACGACAATGGCAGGATCCAAATCCCCTCAAATCCCTCCGAAGTCCTGGCCGCCTCTAGGCCACGGGACAACGTTTGCATAACAGCAGATGCTTCCCTGAGAACCCCCCCATCAAAGGGTGGGTTCCCATATACCTTTTTCCCTTTTCCCGTTACACTGTTGACATATGCATCTCTTGCAAGTCCATCCCACCCTATCTTCCCCTTGTGGCAAAAGGGTCTCAACGCCTCCTTCATAGCCGCCGTGGGAATGCACCTCCTTGACTTGATTCCTGGGTGAGAGTTTACAGGGTTACAGAAAAGCTCACATCCGTCCTTTCCTAAGCCTCTCTCATCAATGATGATATCTAATAGGTCTCTTCTTATCGCATAACAATTTTTCGGGTCACCCGACTCAGTATTACATGCTATAAGTGCCGAGTGAATATCATTGGCCCGTTGTGTGTAATTGCTGATCGATGTCTGGGGTGTGTCAGTTGTCAGCCTATGCCACTCAACTAACTTCCAGAATTCTTTCTTTTTAATGTACTGAAGGTCTTGGAAGTTGTGACTGCCATCACTGTTCGTGTCTATGGGTGCAGAAGCTACTGCTACAGTGCCTTTCCTAGTGTTTGACAACCTATACATGCTAGCCTCCGGTAGAGCAGCAAGTGGTCTAGAGGCTGTTAAGTCATTGTCTATTTCTGCTAAGGGGAAGATTTCGGAGGGGCTGATGATGCCCCCCCTTGTGTTACTGCCTTCTATTATCAATCTCGGGTCTCCCACTGTGGCTTTCCTGATGGTTTCTTTCATTTCCTCCTGCTGGTTTTCCCTTAACTGGTGTAGTTTATTTCCTTCCCCTGGGCAATTCAGTTGGATGTGTGTGTAGGTGCATTGTGTTGTTGTGCCACACGTCCGGCAGGTCGGGCTTTCACCAATTCCCATCCTATGTGCTCTATGTGGGGATGCCTGTAGACCTGTGAGTTCCCTGCACCTATAAGCTGTGAAGTACTTGGATGCAATCTTTGATACATCCTTGATTGGTTTCACATGATTCTCCTCCAATAGCCTGAGTGCCCTTCCTTGTCCATGCATGTCTTTCCACTTTTTGTGGTGGCTCAATCTTTGGAGTCTCCTAATGTGGTTCCTGATGCCTCCCGTTATGGATTGTTCATGAAAGAGGAGAGAAAAATCTAAGTCCCCATCTTCGTCGAACCTGAGCTGTCTCCCGCTGTACCTGAAAGCCGCTCTTTTGGCCGTCCTATCTACTTTGTCATGAAGCCTATCGTTATTGTGCCCTCTTATCCATTTGATCAGGAGTTTCGCCTGTCCCATTGTGTTGTAAAATCCTAATTCCTCCAGAATCAGTCTAATGGCTACCAGGTCCCTTCTGTTCGGCTCTTGCATAAGGTCCCTGACATTTAGGGTTCCAGGGTCACGGTTTACAGCATTGATAGTTGCCATGGAGTCAATCACATGGGTAAGAGGAACCATGGTGTTTAGAATTTCATGCTTCCGATCTTGGAGTAACTTTCTGAGGCCTAAAATTTCTGCAGTAGTAGAGCTAGGTTTATGGATGTTATCTATGATTCCTGCAGTGGGTGAGGTGATAGGCGCTTCCCTTGGTATGTTATGTTTACTCATGACCGGTGTAGGGTCTCCCTCCTCAAATCTCATGTATGCTGCTCCGCAACTTGCAAAAGATGAACTTTTGTAGAGTGATCCGTCACTTGCAAAGTCAAAGCTAACCCTCTTATCTGCTTCGTCCTGTGCGCCCTGTTCTTCATCCTCTGATGCACTCGGGCAGCTGAACTCACTGTTATCCGCTGCGCATGAGTTGTTGCATCTAGCTCTGAAAAGGTCATTAAGTCTATCTCCAACATACGTTAAGTATGTCTCGGCTTCCGGTCCTTCTCTCATGTTGATCCTAGCTGTGCTATTGGCATGCATTCTCAAAAAGTTTTGGTTCACCGGCATTAGGGTTGTACCGTCCTGCAATATGTGATATTCATTAACTGATAAGGTCTTCAGTCCTGTTTTGTCTGGCATGTATGTCCCTTCTTGATTCTTGGTGTACATCTTCAGTTGTAAAGTGCCTAAGCCGGTGTCATGTCTCTGAACTGTGAATAGCTTCATCCCTTCCTGGCCCATTCCTGTCCCTTTCCAGCACATCATGCCCTCCTCCGGGGCTTGCGGTGTGTCTCTGTATTTGGTTTTAACCTTCCGCAGTTCTGCCCCTGACGAGTCACATATAACCTCTGTCTGGAGGGCTAAAAACCAAGATGGAGGTTCTGTTCCTTGTAGGCTATGCTTTGCCCTCAATTCTTCCCAGCTAAGCATAAGCCCTCCACAAGACTGAAGAAAGGAACCCATGTATCTAAGATTCCGGGTTGCAACTAGCATACTAATCTTCTCATACACAGGCTTCGGGAGTGACGAGTAAAGAAAGGTCTGTAGTTCCTCGTAGTCCTGTAGGGTTGAATGCTTTGTGTCTATAGAGTATCCATATTTTGACAATATGTAGCTCACCCGTTTGAACCAGTTCCCGCCTTTATCCGTGGCTTTTTTGAAGGGGAGGTGGTGGGATAAAGGAGAGCCCTGAATTTTTAGTTCCCTCGCTTCTCTTTCCATAACATAACTTGCCATTTTGCTCCATGTGCTGCTGTTGTCTCTGTACAAGTGTGCATTCGGTGTGCCGTGTGTTCCTTGTATGATCTGGTCACTCCAATACTCGTATTCTGTTGTATTGCATAGTGTGATTAAGGTTTCCGAGATGCATGTAGCATGGGCAATGTCTGTTACATTGTCAATCCCCAGTCCTCCTAGTGCGGCCGGTGTCCAGACTAATTGATGGTTTGTGTCTATGGGACAATTTAAGTATCTCAAGACAAAGTTTGCTATTGTGCCATCAATTTCTTTTGCTACATTGTTTGTTTCCGTGCTAATGGTCGATGTAACTTTTAAGGGATATGCCATTCTTGGTACAACAACCGCATTGATTATGTAACGAAGCTGATTCAAGTTTAAGGTTTGTGTTTGAACTGACAGCAGGCTTTGGGTGAGCTTATCCATGAGTATCTGTTTTTGGTGTTCCCATCCGCCATCCAGCGCAAACCAAACCCCTAAGTATCGGTTTGCCTCAGTTCTGTTGCTATATTCAAGATAGGCAGGGGTCTTGGGCGGAAGCCATTCGGACCATGTGTTGGGCCCTTCCTCTCCGTCTTCGATTTTCAGCATACCTCCGGACATGAGTTTCTTTTCCAACTCAATATGCCCTTCATATGCTTTGCCCCTCTGTCTTGCAGGTTTCCTATGGGAGTACTTAGATTTTTTGGCATTAATGGGAATCCCTATGAACCTCATGAAATCATTGATCACCCCGAGCATGTCCAAAAAAAAAAAAAATCGAGTGTTTAGTAGGCTTTGTTTATGAAGCGACGGGCATATAATTTTTAATTCCATAATATTATGGAACTTGCTCGCGCAGCCACGATCGCCAACCGTCACTTGAGACCGTACCTACAAGGACCACTCCGTCGAATAAATTCGACGGACCCATTTACGTACGACAATCGTACTCTGGTATTCCTTTATTCGATACGACATCCGGAATTATATTCCGAATACGCAGACGGGTCATCAAGCGTTTATTTTCCCGTACTCAAGGTCATTGCGCCGGTATTGTAACCACGTGCTCGGAGTGCAACGCTTTATCGAAACTCAATACAGCGATTAACCCACTCGGCTAAGACGACGGGAAATGGTATACGGACATTGCACCGGGGATCGATCCAGCACGGTCGAAGTAATATTTCAACTTATTCCGGCTAGCTATCCACTCGGCTAATCCACCATGGCGATAATACAATCCACCATGGCGATAGTACACTAAAACGAATCTTATTATTGAACACACTATAATCTGCATTAAAGCTTGACACTCCACCCTGTACATTCGAAAAGTAACGAAGCACCAAAATCATCAGTGTAACTCAAAAACACAGCACCCCTGAGGGTGGGGGGTCACGGGTATGCTGACTTTCCCCCCCCTTAGGGGGGAGCAGTGGTGCACCCTTAGTTTCACCCCTCGCCTGGATGTCACCTGCAGTGCTGCCTGTGTCACAGTGTCAGGCTCCCGAAACACTTAGCCAGACATCATATTATTTTATCTGACTTTAGTATTCCAAGAGCCAGCACACCTGCATTTTTACAGTTACAAAACAGCATATATATATTCATATATCTCCTGTTTGATCAGGTTATAGCCCACGCACCTTTCGTGTCGGCTCATTCGTCTCTCTGGTCCGCTTCGCTTTTTGCGACTCTATCGACATCTTTTGGCAGCAACACGACATCAGCCGCACCGCACCACTCGCAGCACGTCACGGCACGGCAAACGACATCTCGACATCTTGACATCTTTTTCACGACATCTTCAGCTGTTTTTATTGCACACCTCGTGTGCTTGAATTTACAACTGGACCCGCAGTATTTTATTCCTACAATGGCTTCGACTCGACGTGAGGGACTTGCATCCGCTCTGCGCGCTGCCCGCACACATCAGGGCGGTACACCGTCACATTCACCTTCCGATTCGCAATCTACCCCTGCCTCGTCTCGTAGACCACGCAGGATTGTTGGGGACGTCTTCATTGCGTTCAAAACCGACATCATCGGTCAACGCACCTACGGCTTTTGACTACTTCAACGACCCCGACGTGTTGAGCACCACGCCTGTGGAGGAGGGGCGCGAGGATGAGTACATCGAGCAGCTCGCCTACGCGTTCCAGTATGGGAGTGACCTTATCTCGTTCCTGAAGTCTACTGGCCTCAAAATGCCCACTGGTTACACTTTGGACACCGCGACTGCCGACGTGGACTTCAACGCCCTCCTTTCGGGATTGGCTCACGTGCTCTACCCCGTCTCCTACAGCGAGGCGGCCAAGCTCCTGGACCTCGAGCACGACCGACCATGACTTTTACCACGTCACCATCAACGAGATCCTCTTCAGCATCCTTCCGCACCCACTTCGTGGCAACGCGCTGAGTGTCTACCACGAGTGTGCCCGCCACCACCCTGCTGACGGCCGCTACGCCCTTCAGCGTTTACGGTACGAGGTGGAGGGTGTGCCCGACGCGGACGGCATGCGCTTCTGGACCCAGATGAGGGCGGTTGTCCTCACCGAGATCGAGGACCCCGCCCCACAACTTGCACTAATTCGACGGCTTGGTGACCGCCACCAGAATCTTAAGCCGGCGTACAGCGACCCCGACCGCGTGATGGACCTCTGGCACATTTTGTCCGAGTCCGCCAAGCGGTCACCGTACGTCGCCCCTCTGTACCTGGTGGTGTTGCGTGAGTTACGTGCGGGTGCGGTTTTCACTTTTGCCCGCCTTGCTCTCCGCATCCGCCTCGCCTTTCGGGACGAGAGCCCCCTTGCCACACTCTCGTCCTCTGCCGCTCCCGACATCCCACCCGAGGGCTCTGGCTACCGCCCTAAGCAGGCGCCCCAGAAGCCCAACCCATCTCCGCGTTCCCCTGTTGCCATGGCCCTTCGCATGCAAAAGCAATCGGCTGCGCCCTTGGAGGGCAAGTGGACGTCCGATTCGCCTAACTCCATGTACCTCAAGTGGGTGGGCACGGGTTTTCCCTGCACCGTCTGCTTCCGCATGTGGCACGTCACGGACTCCCACCCCGACACCCGTGGTGCCTGCCCGTACGTGTGCGTCGAGGCATTTGCGAACAACAGGCACCTGGAGACATCGCGAGCGGCCACTGCCCGCCCGCCGCTTGATGCATCCGCCGCCGCCCTCACGGCACCGCCCCCTGCGGTGGACCCGCCGGCTCCACCCACGGAGCAGCCTACTGCGGCCGCGTTCCTCTCCGCCCGCCTCTCCCTGCCTGCACCAATTGCTGGTGATGCGATCGACACCGTCGGCAGCGGCTCTCTGGTGGTGCCAACCACGGACGATGCCGCCTATCCGCTGCCTGATGACATCGAGGAGCCTGCTTGCTACGGCGCCGTCTTCGACGACGAGGACGACACCGATTGGCCGGCATTGCGCTCTTCCCCTGTATGGCTGCCCAAGATCAACGGCAGTGTGAGCGGAGAAGTTCCACAACCCTAAAATTGGATTCGGGCTTGAGATGTGAGAATGTACTAGCGCCATGCATGGAATTGCTTCTAGCTAGGTTGAAAAAGGCCTCTCCGAGTAACATTCTAACATTTCTTCTAGCCGCCTGTCCGGGTGTACCGGCTGGCCCTGCAGTGCACCTCCCTCCTTCGGGGTGAGGTGGTGTCACGGGTATGCTGACTTTCCCCCCCCTTAGGGGGGAGCAGTGGTGCACCCTTAGTTTCACCCCTCGCCTGGATGTCACCTGCAGTGCTGCCTGTGTCACAGTGTCAGGCTCCCGAAACACTTAGCCAGAACATCATATTATTTTATCTGACTTTAGTATTCCAAGAGCCAGCACACCTGCATTTTTACAGTTACAAAACGGCATATATATATTCATATATCTCCTGTTTGATCAGGGGGAGGGAATAAACCCTTTCCCAAACAGTCAAAAACTTGTGAGGCCGAACTCACACTGGGTTCGAAACCTTATTCCCTCCGCTACGGCCTGTCACATAACCAGAGTTATGTGACACAGCACCTCTCGTTCCACGACTCGCTGCACTGTGACACATAACATCCAGTTATGCGACACGCCTACACGACTATGGGACCCCCCTATCTACCCTAGCTAAACCATAATCACATTTGAAATCAGCAAGAGCTAATCTGAGACAAAACAAAGATCAAACGAGTCCGATCATCACGTACCAACAAGCATTTGAAACGTTCGTTCATTGAACATACACTCGTAACAATTATGAATCCATCATTACACAAGCCGGGCTTACTCGTTGCCCCTTCTCGACCGAGCCTTCAGGCTATCCTCTTATGCTTGTACACAACGATTGAACAACGAAATTACGTACAGTACCACTACTTGTCTCTTCGAGTTAGCATTAAGCTTAACTACTGCGAAGGGCATTAAGCCTCTTCTACTCGAGTGGCGATAAGCTTGTCACTAGAAGCAATATTCATTCTTCCGATTTTCCGAACTCCGTCGGTCAAGCTCAATATAAGCCTTTGCCTCCTTTCCCTTTTCCTTTTGCCACATTCGGGCAAGCTGGAGAAATATGATATGGCGAGCCACAGTTAAAACAAATTCTGCCTTGATTCGGAACAGACGCAGAGTTGTTGCGCCCTCCATAAGGCTGCACTACTTTCGCGTGCCTCTCTGCCACAACCTTTCTGCTCTTTTTGAGCCTCTTCTCCTGATCTTCCGTGACTACTACGGATTCTCCTGCAAATTCAACTGCAACAGGCCAACCGTAGGTAAACGCTATGTCTACTAATTGTGCCTGTTCTGCCGCCCAAGTCATACCCCCTTCGAGGGCGGCTGCTGCCTGCTTTAATTTTGCGAATTCCGCATCTGTAACTTTCTCCACGAACTGTGGATCCTCGATCAACTCTTTAAGCGAGATACTCGCCTCGAAGAAAACTGAATCTGCTTTGTCCACATTCTCAAACTGCCGCTTACAAGACAGATCCTCTGCCTTCGCACCACCCGCTTTTGAGTGAACGAAACCGCCAGAGGTCCACGACACTGGACGCTGCAAGATGCGCTTCTGAGGCTTTTGAGCCACTGCTTGTAACACTGCCTCCAACTTTCCGTCATTTAGTTTTGCCCTGCTTCGTTGCTCCTCTACTAGATCCTTCAAGAAATTTTGTATTTGCTTATCGCGCTCGGACAAATCAGGGATAATTTCATTTAACTTGAGTGCGTAAGCCGCATACTCATCTGACGCTTTCAACCTAGCAATCTTGTCTGCCAATTCTGTATCCGAAAATTGGTCCATAGCTGAAACTCAACAAATACCGTAAAATACTCGAACTGTAACAATAAACTGTAATAATATACCCTTTCCCAAACAGTCAAAAACTTGTGAGGCCGAACTCACACTGGGTTCGAAACCTTATTCCCTCCGCTACGGCCTGTCACATAACCAGAGTCGTTATGTGACACAGCACCTCTCGTTCCACTCGTTGCACTATGACACATAACATCCAGTTTGATTGGTGACTGCAAAGGATTTTGGTCCGGTCAAATTTTTATGACGGTTTTTGGTTTATTTAGTTACGTTGGCTTATATATGGTCGTGACGGATTTGAGTTACATTTATACACTTCAGGTCTGTGAATTTTTGTAAACGAATCGTTTGGTCGAGACGGATTCGATTTATACAGTTCAGGGCGGTGAATAAATCGGACTGTTCTACCCCGCCCCGTGGAGTCTGGAGACTCATTTTGGACTCGCGACGGATTTTGGTTACGTACAATTTAGGGCGGTCGATCTAACGGAGGGCCCATGCAGCGGCGTCGTCTGCGTCTGTCACACTCGTCACTGGGGAATACTGTACCGAGAATGAAAGTTGTGTCACATATGTTATGTTATGAGCGCGCTTTGGCATGAGCGCGCCAGGCGCGCTCATGATCATCACAAGCGCGCCGATTAGCGCGCTTGTGCTAAACTGTTTCTGGCACAAGCGCGCCAGGCGCGCTCATGCTAAAAATCGGCGCTCATATGCGCGCGGCGCGCTCATAACGTAACACATATATCGAAGGGATACGCAGGTGGGGGGTGGGGGATGGGGGTTGGAGAAAAATGCAGAGGGGGAGGGTCGAGGGGTGCGGAGAAAGGGGGATGAGGGGGGTCGAAAACGAGTAGGTAATTATCTGTATCTGACGGTGCATATACGATTCTAGATGTCAAGATACGACACGAGGTAAAAATCCTAACAAAATACGATAGAATCCCTGTGTCGCTCCCGAGGAATGTATTCGGACCTTTCGATGTAAAAATATCGAACGGTCTTGGGATTTGGACGCTTTGAATTTGTAATTGTATCCGCTACACTTTGTATACTTGTGAGAGTGTGTGACCTGCGTAAAAGACAGGACTCGTGACTCTCTCCGTTGAACCTCGAGTAAGGCATCACACTCAGCATCAGTTGAGACATATGATGAGACAGGCGAGGGCTTCCGCGTTTTGTATCCTGTTAAAATGCCAGTCTTATCTTTGAACGTTGTGGAACAATCAATGCGTGTTTGGTTCCCAAATTCAACAGTTGAGCAGTCGTTGACATATGCTATGGCCGTTAGCTTCTTTCTTATCGTAAAGATCGTCATCGCGTTTGATAGTTATCTTACAACCGTTCGTGAATTCCTCAAGCATCTTGTACTCGATATTGACCGTACTGAAAAGCTATATTTCGGTACTCTTGACTTGCTTCATTAAATTTGAGGCTTAACGCCAACTTATGGAAAACTACTCGAAAGTGCGGTGCGTTTCTGCATACCTACATTGCGCATATATATTGCAATGAGCGCAACCGGTTTAGTTTGTATGCGCTTGCTTTCTTGTTGAGCTTTATGGAGCGTTGTGGTGATTGTGGGGCAGGCATGTTGTCGTAGATGAGTGGAGATGGTTGTGGGTTTTTTTTGTATGAATATTGCAGAAATTTCAATGGGTGCTAGTACAAAACGCCATCCAAATCCTCGTGGAAAGTCAAGTCCTCCTTTATCATGGAAACCGTTAGATATTGGTTCAAACATAATTTTTTTTTCGAAACGAAATGAAGTTTTTTACAATTATCTCAACCCCATCGAAGTGCTTGAACCAGACGATCTCGTTCACACTCTTGGTGAGTATTGTATGCTTGTGAGGATGGTACGCATGTTCTGGGTGGTTATTCTTTCGAATTTTAGTGAGAGTGTCGTTCCGTGCATGTGCTATGCCGAGCCATGCCTTTCGAGTGCCGTACGATTGCCGAGCGAGTTGAATGCGAGTGCAAGTGCAAGTGTCGATGAGAGGCTGTTTGAGTGCCGATGCGAGAATCGGTGCGAGTGCCAGTGCGAGTGCAAGTGCCAGTGCCAGTGCGAGTGGTGCATGCAGGTGGCGGAAAAGACCACACGGATATTGGTGGAGAGCTTGGCACCGAAGCCTTTGTGCCCGTGCATATAAGCAAATCTCAGGATGAGACATATTCTGTGGAGGACAATTTTTCAGGTAAATCTCCTTGGGACATGTAGTGAACTACATTAATCACTCACCAATAAGAAATAGTAGCAATAAGAAACCAGCCAGCGTTTGGGGGGGGGGTCACAACTTGACGAAATTTGCTGGCTAGCTTTAATTTCTTAAGAAATTGGCCAAAATAAGAAATCAAGGGGTTCTGGCTTTGATGGCTACTGCCCCGAGCTTGGGTCCTATCACAAGGACCCACGCATAATGCTCGTACCATGCATAATAATTGAATATAGTTATAGTTTGACCGCTTTCATCGAGTATTTATGAGCCCAATTAATTTATTTTTAAGTGAGAATGCATAGTGATTGCATTTATGTCCTTGGTTGCGGCGGTTACTTTGGATATGTGTTTCCCCTCAAAAATAATTAAAATGGCGGGTCCTTTCACAAGGACCCATTTTTTATTTGCTTGCTCGAAGGTGCTATGAAAATTGCAGGACCTATGTTATCAAGTTCTCGAGCTGCTCTTTCTGCAGTGTCTTGTCAAAACTTTCATCCGAGGTCATCTTGACCCTCAAAATATCGGTTGAAGCAGCAAAAATGACCCAACTTAAAAATTACACTAAATCGATGCCTTTTGAGTGCCATACGATTGCCGAGCGAGTTGAATGCGAGTGCAAGTGCAAGTGCCAATGAGAGGTTGTTTGAGTGCCAATGCGAGAACAAGTGCCAGTGCGAGTGTTAGTGCGAGTGCAAGTGCGAGTGCCAGTGCGAGTGGTGCATGCAGGTGGCGGAAAAGACCACACTGATATTGGTGGAGAGCTTGGCACCGAAGCCTTTGTGCCCGTGCATATAAGCAAATATCAAGATGAGACATATTCTGTGGAGGACAATTTTTCAGGTAAATCTCCTTGGAACATGTAGTGAACTATGGCGCCGTGCCGTGCCGTGCCGTGCGAATGCCGTGCAACGAAGTGGCGTGCGAGTGTGAGTGCGTGTGGGAGTGCGAGTGTTGTGCCGTGCCGTGCCTTAAAGGAGTTGTGTGGATTGTTGCGGGTTCTTAGGTGGGGAGAGGGTGGTGCATGTTGGGGGCGGAAAAGACCACGCTGATATTCGTGGAGAGCTTGGCACCGAAGCCTATGTGCCCGTGCATGTAAGGGAACCTCATGATGAAACATACTTTGTGGAGAACAATTTTTCAGGTTAATCTCCTTGGAACATGTAGTGAAATATGGCGCCGTGCCGTGCAGTGCCGTGCGAATGCCATGCGAGTGGCGTGCGAGTGTGAGTGCGAGTGCGAATGCGAGTGCGAATGCGAATTCGAGTGCGAATGCGAGTGCTGTGCCGTGTCGTGCAAGTGCGATTACGAGTGCCGTGTCGTGCAAGCGCGACTGCAACTGCAAGTGCGAGTGCCGTGAGCGTGCCGTGCCTTGCAAGTGCCGTGCGGTGCGAGTGCCAAGGTGAGTGCCGAGCGTGCTGTGTGGAGTGCCGTGCCGCAACAGTGCGAGTGGAGTGCCGTGCCGTGCGTGTGGCGCCGTGTGAGTGCCGAGATGTACTAGTGCGAGTGGGGAAGCTGTGGTCGACTGCGCCGGTCGCGAGTGTTAGTCGCGCGAGTGCCGTGAGTGCGTGTGTGTGCGAGGCCGTGGCTGTGCATGTGCGAGTGCGCGAGTGGAGCACGAGTGCCGTGCGAGCGCCAGTGTGCACGCTGTTCCAACCAGCCTCGCAGTGCTTTGGGAATATCGTGGTGGTGGCGCGAGCGCGATGATGCACAAAGGAGTGTCAGGAAGGGTTCTGGGCCGTGAGCGCTGGCAGAGCGTGTCGCCGTAAATTAGTGCGAGTGTGAGTGGTCAGGTTGGCAAGGAGTGCCGTGCAATGTCGTTGTGAAGGAGTGCCGAGTCAGACGCAGTGGAAAGAATCGCCAGCAGGAGGCAGAGTGCGAAGGAGGCGAGTGAGCGTTGTGCCGTGCCGTGCCGCGGCATGAGTGCCGTAAGAGTGCCGTGCCGTGCAAGCAAATGCGCGCTGGTCAGCCGTGCGAGTTCCGTGCGAGTGTCGTGCGGTGCAATTGCGAATGCAAGTGCAGTGCGAGTGCCGTGCAAGTGCCGTGCCGTACTAGCTAGTGTGAGTGAAAGTCTCGTGCGTGTGCAAGTTGTGTGCAAGTGCCGTGCTGTGCGGGTGTCGTGCGACTGTCGTGCCGTACTAGTGCGAGTGTGAGTGTTGTGCCGTGCGAGTGCTGTGCAAGTTTCGTGCCGTGCGAGTGCAGTGTCGAGTGATTGCCGTGCTGATTGAGTGCCATAGCGTGTGAGTGCCGTGCCATGCAAGTGCCGTGCCGTGCGAGTGCTGTGCGAGTTCCATGCCATGCCAGTTTCATGCTATGCAAGTACCAGTGCCGTTCCTTGCTGTTCCGTGCTGTGCGGTGCTTGTGAGTGGTGTGAGAGTGTCGTGCCGTGCCAATGCGAGTGCAATTCTTGTACGGTAAATAAAAGTGCTCTCGCCCGCACCCGTGCTGCAGGAGGCTGTGCCACTACGAGTGCGAGTGCGTGTGCTGTGCGTGTGCCGTGTAAGTGCAAGATCCGTGCCGTGCGAGTGCCAAGCGAGTGAGTGCCGTGCCAGTGCGAATGCGAGTTTCTGCGAGTGCCGTGCCGTGCCAGTGCCTATTGTGTCGTGCCAGTGCCTTGCCATTGTTGTGCGAGTGCGAGAGCCGTGCGAGTGCGGTGCCGTGCGAGTGCGGTGCTGTGCGAGTGCGGTGCCGTGCAAAATGTTGAATGTCCATTGTGATTTTGTTGGAGGGCGTGATGCAGGAGGCTTGGGGCCTATGGGGTAAGAGCATTAGAGCAATGCTACAGTGGATGAGATGCGAGCTGTTGAGGGGCTGCGAGGTGATTATCCTTGTGTCACTTAGTGCATTAGGATTTTAATTGATGGGATGGTGGGGTGTGACTTAAAAGCGATGTGTAATTAAAGTTTGGATGGGTTTGGATGTGTGATATGTGATGGCAAGGAGCTTTAGTGTGCGTATGTGCGCCTGGATGTGAGGTTTAGGGAGCTTATGAAGCATGCGTGTTGCTGGGAGGTTAAGGGAGCTTGTGTGGACTGAGCAGTTGCGGGATCTCAGGTGGGGAGAGGGTGGTGCCATTTACTTGAGGTGTTGGCGTAGCTTTTTTATGTGCAAAATGTTAGGTGATAGAATTGACATTGTGTGTGGTTTCATTCAGTTGAAAGCAATGATCCCTACCGCCCCAAGCGCGCTCCTTGTCGAAAACTATTAAACTCTTCGGCGCCAATAGCTTTTACTGGTGGACGTCGCAAACGTAATGTTATGGTTAAACATTTAGCAACGCCATCTCCATATATATCACAATTAAGTTTTGGCAACTGCTGGACACGGAATGATAAAAATAATGATGTCCCCAAGTATCAAGGTGACTCAAACACTACAGGTTAGTACATAGCAACATGTTTTATATCACGTTTACCTAATGTGCTTACATGTACACTACTACTCTGTGAACATTCTTTAAGGTCAATCTCCTTGGAACACGTAGTGAATTATGGTGGTGAGTGGTGGGAAGGTGAGGGGTGTTTGAAGAGTTTTGTGTGAGAAGGACACTTAGAATGGGCGTGTAGGAGGGATAGAAGGCGTGAGCAATCAATGCATGTGTTTGATAAATAAGTGTGCATGCGTTGCCAGCGGCTAGTGGTATTTGCACTGAGACGGGCAATGTATGTAGGTTTGTTCATGCAATTTGGAGGTGTGTTAGTTTTGCAATGTGTAACTTTGTGTCGAGTGGTGTGTTTGTGTATGTTGCATACATGCTATTTTAAAAATGTAGTTTTAGGCTCGAACTGTATTGACTTCATGGTGTGATATGCTTATGGCGAGCTTGAGCTGGATGGGTTTGATGGTGTTGACTTGAGCTTGAGCTGGAGCTGGAGGGGTTATGTGTGTGTGTGTTGTATTGATTGTGCATGCGGCGTGCGTTTGACAGGTGCTTGCGGTGAACAAGTGGTGTTGACCTTGAGGCAGCCACATGCCACTGCACTTGGCGCTGGTATGCGTGATATGTTATTGGCAGCCACTAATGTTGAGCAAATGCCAGGACACGCCAGTGGTCAGGCACCAGAGTCGTTTGTGGTGTCGGCCAATGTTGACAAAGCACCAGCAGTAATGGAATTGGGAGGTGCGTGTGATGAATGTAATGCCCATACATTATTGTTATGAGATGGTTTGGGGTTTGGAGGTGCGGGGTATGGTAAATGTGAAGCTTGAATCGGAGGGGTTTGATTGTGATTAATGAATGGGTTGTGTTATTAATTGTGTATGCGAAGTGGGTTGGATAGGTGCTTGCATCGATCAAGTCGTGCCGACCTTGAGGCAGCCAGAGGTCAATGGTGCTGATATTGGCGATATGTCATTTGGAAGGACTAATGTTGATCAGATGACAGTACCTGCCAGTGGTCAGACACCGCAGATGTTTGCGGTCCCGGCCAGCAATGTGGATAGAGCACCTGCAGCAATGGAAATGGGAGGTGCGTGTGAACATAATGCACATTAATTTTTGGAGGTGGTAGGTGGTTGGAGGTGCGTGATATGATATGTGTTGCCTAACATGCTGCTGTCGCCTCACACCAATCTGAATTATGCTGTTCTGGATACAGATGGTATGAATATACATTTTGGACATTTGGAGGTACGAGCGATGCAGCATTGGACAAGACACATCCTGCGGAGGATCAGTTCATTTCGGGTACGCATTAGCATAATTTTGTTGTTGGCAATGATGATATATTTTATACTTGCTCAATAGTATTTTGATTGCAATGTACAAGCAATGCTTACTTTTGGGGGGTATATATCTAACAGGACGAGGGGATTTGCGGTATATGGCTAAATGTGGGGATAATAAGGCGTATAATCCTGGTCCTGTCAACGAAGATCATGTTATAAAGATGAAGGTTTGTTCGTACCTTTATTGTAACAAAAGTTGGAATTGATTGCTGTGTGAATTATCATTTTTGATTGATAGAAGTTTTACACACACGAGAGAGAGAGAGAGAGAGAACAATATCTGCAGTAGTGTAGGTTTATTGGGGCTTTGTTGGTTTAGTAATGCTTAGGGTGTGACAATTATTACTGGTGTACTCCAGATTAGTTGCCCAAAGTGTTTTGAATTCTATTATTCCCGATGTTAGTACATAGTGCAGCTAGCCTTTTGTTGGTGCAAAGATGTGCATAAACACACATTCTGGCTGGTTGTGAGTTAGGAAGTTCTTGAAATTGGTTTAGAATTATTCTATACATATTTGTTCATGTGTTACAATTTGTTGTTGTGGAGTGTTGCAGGCATCTCGAAATTTTAGCACTGATGAGCATGATCTGCTCTTGGCCAAAAGATTAGAAGAGTTTGCAAAGAGCCGTGGTGAAAATGTGGAAACCGACTATTTAAGTGGGTATTCCAATGAGCATAAGGGTGCGTATTATTCTATCCACTTAAAACTTTGGAATCTTAGGTTGATGGCTGTTGATAGTATTGTGTTTGTTTTTTTAGCTTATGTCTCTGTATTCAGAGACAGTGGAAGTTCCTATGTCACATGGTAAATGTGTAAATAAAGTATATAAGTTGTTGTATTATATTGGAACCTAGGTTAGTATGCTTTATGGCGATTGCCGTGCATAGGCTACTATGTGCATAAATATGTGCGTTTCAAGTAAGGCTCTGCGCATTATTGAGCGTGTGGTGTTTGAGAATATTTGGATTCAAGAGCGAGTGGGTGGCAGTTGATGCTATGTGCATCTGAGCGTGGTTGGCTGGCGAGGCTATGATGATCATTGTGTGGGTGGCGGTAGGTGGAGGCTACTGTATGTGCATCGGAGTGTGGGTGGCGGTTGAGGCTATGCGCATTTGAGTGTTGGTGGCGGTTGAGGCTATGTGCATTTGAGTGTTGGTTGCGGGCGATGCTATGTGCACCAGAGTGTGGGGTCTATTTTGGTTATGCGCATCAGAGTGTGGATGGCTGGCAAGGCAATGGTATAAGAGTGGTTGTGGTAAGGATATATGTTGGATTATGCAAAAAGCATTGACTTATATAAATTCATATTATATAGATTATATTCAACTTTATGCATCTCGCACCTGCATCATATGTTAATCACAAGATGATGTGTTGCATTCCACAAGTCTCGTAGGCCCCGTCGCGCCGGGATAAGCGTCATGTTTGCCATGGTCTGGGTGATCCTGGATGCCTCTAATATACGGTGTCATGTCAATACATTTGTATTCGATGTGGTGGTGCTTTTAGAGTGATATAATATATACTTTTTTTGGATTAGGCCTGCATTTATGCCAGTGTATTGTGTATTTATAATGAACATGCAAGCTAGTTTTGTTGGCTTATTCTTGTTCGTAGATAATTTGATTCTTGTTATTGGACGTTGGTTTTTGTTGTAGAGCGGTATGAGAAGTTTATTAATCATATGGCTAGAGATCGCAAGACACGGAGCTCTGTTCCTGGACGCGATCATTTTCTGGGCTTCAATAGTGTGAAAAAGATGACGCAGCGCTTTTTGAAGTTGTTGAATATGAAAATTTCCGAATTTGCCTCAGCAAATGTCAAGAATAGACTTGGCGGACCACTGTTGAACATGTGTGAAGTCATCAGTGAGGTACCAGAGTTGCAACAGGCGTATGCCTCAAGTCCTTTTGAAAAGGTGGCATGGGATTCTGCTGAATACATTGCATCATTGCGGTATTGTATTGATCAGATGGCATTTTATCCAGCAAGGAGTTTGCGGGATGCTGCCTGGATTGGATTTGAGCGTATGCATGGCTTGAGGCCAAGTTCGTGTGGGAGTATTCGTGGTGATAAGACTACAATACTTTATAAAGATCCTAACAAGATATTGTCTATCGCGGATGTTGAACTGATTCCAAATCGTAAGGAAACCGAAACTGGGAAAATATTGGACATTTGTTATGAGGTATCTGCGGCTCGATTTAAAGGCAGCGCAGATAGTCATCACGCAAGAAAAAGTGGGGCTACTGCAGATTCGATGAATTTTCGATTGTCTCATGATGCCTTTTTTGTGGCATATTTGGTCAGATGTAAGCGATTTACTGCATGCTCCCTTGATGTGAATAAAGTTGAAGGTGATCTAGCTGCACATGAGGCAAAGGTGATTGATTATATGTTCCAAACTGGAGATTTTCGTTGGAATGTGGTGATGCGAAGGGCAAAGGAGCCTTTGTGGTGTCCAGTAGCAGATGATGACGTGCATTTTCAGACGACTATTGGTATGGATGGGAAAAGTCTATCAAATATTCAAATTCGTATCGGAAAGTGTTTGGGATATGCTCCGGGTGCGTCATCTGCATATAGTCAACGGAAGCAAGCAGGTAACGATGTCGAGCGTGCTTTTGGTAAGGACACGTCAAGTCAGCTTTTAGCCCATGGACCAAATTCGAAGATGTACCAGACCAGCTATCAAGCTCATGTTGCTATGAAGGATACTGGGGCTCATTATCGAGGGGAATCTGAGGCAGCAAATTCATCTATTATTGGGAGCTTGGCAAATTTTTCGCAACCTTGGATTGCTAAACTAACATGGAAGGATGTTAAGGAGACTGATCCAGAATACTTTCTATTGTTGGAAGATGATCAACTACAAAAGCTCGAGGCAAAGTTCCGTGAACACGATTCTATTTGCAAAACACTTGGTGTAAAATCTAAGAAAACAGCGGAATTTCATACGAAGTTGGACATGTGGGAGCAACGGCAAAGACTGCAAGCTGAGTTTTATTCTCGACGCCAAACTACAAGGACCTTGATGTGTGAT
Organism: Cymbomonas tetramitiformis; assembly: GCA_001247695.2. Lineage (NCBI taxonomy): Eukaryota > Viridiplantae > Chlorophyta > Pyramimonadophyceae > Pyramimonadales > Pyramimonadaceae > Cymbomonas > Cymbomonas tetramitiformis. Next base: position 4,462 of record LGRX02003837.1, on the reverse strand, counting down.
CGATACAAGAGGCAAATGCATCAGGAGGGCTGTGAAGAAGGAGTTGTTGCGTTGTGTTTCAAGCGTGGTGTGGAACTTGAAGGTTCCAAAGGTGGTTCATTTGTACAAGATCATGATGTCTTTATACCATGCGATTCGCGTCCAACGGCGATTAAGGATCTTTTTATGTAAAAGTGAGTTGTTTTTGCACCTTGATTGTTTTAAATACTAGTCAAATAGTCATTTGATTTATGTTTTAAAAATTATCACAATTGGTCAAATTTGTTATTCAATGTGCATGTTTGCTTATCCCTAGTGTAAACTGGTTTGCTTATCTTGGAATACGTTTTGTGCAATACTTTGATGGTGCGTGTGTATTTGCTTGGTGTTCAGGCTCTGTTATGCCATTCCGTAAGCAAGGGTTGAACACGGATGCTAAGGTCCCACTATCTGCAACAGAAACAGGTGTGAAATATACCCTAAATGATTTTGGCATATTTTACATACAATTATAAATTGTATGCGAGATAGAATTTATCTATAATGTTGGTAATTAAAGGACTTGGTACGCATTTGGGGATTTTTACATAAATTATATTGCGCTCCAATTTGGCGTGTCTTTTGTGTTTGTGTCTATGTGATATTGGGCGTTGTGAGGTTGAGGTTGGAGCTATAATGTGTATCAAATTTGTGGTATCGCACAATGATTGCATTCCAATCTTTAGAAAAGCACACATCAATTTACTTTAGTTAAGTAGATTTATAGTGATAGATAAAATCTCAATTATTATATAGATAGAATTATCATGTTGTCTATGATATATTTGCATGTTGTATGAATGTTAGTGTGAGGGTATATTTATGATATTTGGATTTGTTTTTTGGAATACAGTGGTTTGTCCGAGACTTGTTACAGATGAGTCGATTGGGTTGCTTCCCAAAGCTCTCCTCAACCTCAAGGAGTCTACAAAGTTAAAGGAATTGGAAGAGAAGATGTTGCAATCTTGGAAACTTGTAATTGGTGCAGGTAGTGCATGTCTTTTGTTTTCATTATCTGTGGGTGTATATGTTATATGCATATTCTTGATAATTGCACGATGCTGAAATCTTTAATGAATTGGTATAAAATCTAATGTGACGTGATTTATATTTTCCTGGAACCTGGATTGCTTAAGATTCTCTAATTAAGATATCTACCTGCAGGTGGAGGCAAAGGTTCTGAAATGGATGCCTACAATAAGGAAAAGAACAAATTGGTTCGAAAACATAAATGTATCCTAAAGAAATATGCCATGAAAGAGGATTCGGTTGTATCAGGTAATACATCTCAATACATAAGTGTGCATGCGTTGCCAGCGGCTAGTGGTATTTGCACTGAGATGGGCAATGTATGTAGGTTTGTTCATGCAATTTGGCGGTGTGTTAGTTTAGCGATGTATAAATTTGTGTTGAATGGTGTGTTTGTGTATGTTGCATGTATGCTATCTTAAAGATGTAGTTTTAGGCCAGAACTGTATTGACTGCATGGTGTGATATGCTTATGGCGAGCTTGAGCTGGAGGGGTTTGCTGGTGTTGACTCGAGCTTGAGCTGGAGCTGGAGGGGTTATGTGTGCGTTGTATTGATTGTGCATGCGGAGTGTGTTTGACAGGTGCTTGCGGTGAACAAGGTGTGCTGACCTCGAGGAAGCCATTGGCGAGTGCACTTGGCGCTGATATGAGTGATATATCATTGGCATCCAGTAACGTTAAGCAAATGCAAGGACAAGCCAGTGGTCAGACACCTGTGTCGTTTGTGGTGCCGGTTAATGTTGAAAGAGCACCTGCAGCAACGGAATTGGGAGGTGCGTGTGGATGCAATGCACATTAATGACTGAAGGTGGTAGGTGTTTGGTGGCGCGGGATATTATAAATGTGAAGCTTCAGTTGGAGGTGTTTGATGGGGTTTGATGGTGTTTAATGTATGCGTTGTACTAATTGTGCACATGAAATGTGTTTGACAGGTGCTTGCAGTGGACAAGGTGTGCCGACTTCGACGCAGCCATTGGCGAGTGCACTTGGCGCTGGTACCGATGATATATCATTGGCAGTCACTAACGATGAGCAAAAGCAAGGGCACGCCAGTGGTCAAACACCACAGATGTTTGTGGTGCCAGCCAATGTCGACACAGCAGCTGTAGCAATGGAATTGGGAGGTGCGTTTGAATGCAATGCACATACATTATTGTTATGAGATGGTTGGGGGGTTGGAGATGCGGGATATGATAAGTGTGAAGCTTGAGTCGGAGGGGTTTGATTGTGTTTGAGGTATGTGTTGTATTAATTGTGCATGCGGGGTGTGTTTGACAGGTGCTTGCAGTGGTCAAGATGCGATGACTTCTTGGCAGTCAGAGGCCAACACACTTGGCGCTGATACTTGTGAGATCTCATCGGGAAGGAATAATGCTGAGCTGATTACAGTGTCTGCCAGTGGTCAGACATCACAGATGTTTGCGGTCCCGGCCAATGTGGACAGAGCACGTGCAGCAACGGAAATGGGAGGTGCGTGTGGATGTAATGCACATTAATGACTGGAGGTGGTAGGTGTTTGGTGGCGCGGGATATGATAAATGTGAAGCTTCAGTTGGAGGTGTTTGATGGTGTTTAATGTATGCATTGTATTGATTGTACATGTGGGGTGTGTTTGACAGGTGCTTGCAGTGGACAAGGTGTGCCGACTTCGACGCAGCCATTGGCGAGTGCACTTGGCGCTGGTACCGGTGACATATCATTGGCAGGCACTAATGATGAGCAAAAGCAAGGACAAGCCAGTGGTCAAACACCACAGATGTTTGTGGTGCCGGCCAATGTCGACACAGCAGCTGTAGCAATGGAATTGGGAGGTGCGTTTGAATGCAATGCACATACATTATTGTTATGAGATGGTTGGGGGGTTGGAGATGCGGAATATGATAAGTGTGAAGCTTGAGTCGGAGGGGTTTGATTGTGTTTGAGGTATGTGTTGTATTAATTGTGCATGCGGGGTGTGTTTGACAGGTGCTTGCAGTGGTCAAGATGCGATGACTTCTTGGCAGTCAGAGGCCAACACACTTGGCGCTGATACGTGTGAGATCTCATCGGGAAGGAATAATGCTGAGCTGATCACAGTGTCTGCCAGTGGTCAGACATCGCAGATGTTTGCGGTCCCGGCCAATGTGGACAGAGCACTTGCAGCAACGGAAATGGGAGGTGCGTGCGGATGTAATGCACATTAATGACTGGAGGTGGTAGGTGGTTGGTGGCGTGGGATATGATAAATGTGAAGCTTCATATGCAGTGGAGCCCTTGTCACTTGCACGCACGCTGGAGCTCCTTGGTCACTCTGCATGCAGTGGAGCTCCTTGTCACTCTGCATGGGCTGGAGCCTCTTGCTCACTCTGCATACTTCAGAGCCCTTGCCCCTTGCACATACAGTGGAGCCCTTGCCACTCTGCATACAAAGGATCCCTGCCACTTGCATATACAAGTGGGAGCTCCTTGTCACTTGCATATGCATCCGGAGCCCTTGCCCCTTGCATATGCAAGTTTGGAGCCCTTGCCCTTGATATAATAGTAGGAGCCTCGTCCCTTGCATACAGTGGAGCCCTTGTCACTTGCATATACGTTGGAGCTCCTTTGCCACTTGCATATGCAAGGAGCCCTTGTCACTTGCATACAAGGAGCCCTTGCCTTGCATTACACAAATTACGTTGAGCCCTTGCTCCCAGACATACAAGGAGCCCTTGCTCACTCTTGTGGCAGGACGTTGGAGCCCTCGCTCCCTTGCATATATGGAGCCCTTGCCCCTTGCATATACAAGGTTCTTGCCGGGACTTGCATATACGTTGGAGCCCTTGTCACTTGCATATACGTTGGAGCCCTGCCACTTGCATATGCAAGGAGCCCTTTTACACTTGCATACAAAGGGAGCCCTTGCCCCTTGCATATACAAAGGAGCCCCTGCCCCTTGCATATACAAGGAGCTCCATCACTCTGCATATGCAGTGGAGCCCCTATCACTCTGCATACATGCAGTTTGAGCCCTTGCCACTTGCATAAGGCCAAAGGGAGCCCTGCCACTCTGCATGCAGCAGCCCTTGCCACTTGCATATGCACCGGAGCCCTTGCCACTTGCATATACAATGGGGCCCTTGTCACCTGCATATGCAGTGGAGCCCTTGCCACTTGCATATGCAATGGAGCCCTTGCCACTTGCATATGCAGTGGGGTCCTCGCCCCTTGCATATGCAGTGGAGCCCTTGTCACTTGCATATGCAGTGGAGCCGTTGCCACTTGCATAATTGCAGTGGAGCCCTTGTCACTTGCATATGCAGTGGAGCCCTTGCCACTTGCATATGCAGTGAAGCCCTTGCCACTTGCATATGCAGTGGAGCCCTTGCCACTTGCATGTGCAATGGAGCTCTTGCCACTTGCATATGCAGTGGAGCCCTTGCCACTTGCATATAC
>LGRX02003836.1:73172-89479 GCA_001247695.2 Cymbomonas tetramitiformis | reverse complement strand
AATCCCATGGGACGCCACCTGCAAAAAGCTAAGCCTAGCAACGAAAACGCCGCCCGCCGCCACGCCCGCAAACCCGCCGCCCGATCCCGCATCTCCTGACCCCTAACGAGCCAGACCACGCAACGATCGCGCCCGACACGGACATCCCGCAACACCTGAAGTCGCAGATTGAACCACGCCGCCCGATCCCAGGCCCGCCGCTGAGTCATACGCACCGCGCAGCACGAAGCCACGCACCTGGCACGGCTCATCCCGACGCTCATCCCGGGCGGGGACCGCCGCGCACCTAGGCCGTGACGTGTCAAGTCTAAACTTGTTGGGGAGTATGCAGCTGCGATGCAAGACCGCGACACCCGCCGTACACGAGGAATGTCACACGAGCGCGAGCCCGCGTGACTAAACCGGGCCGAAAGGCACGACCATTCCAAGTGCAAGATCAAAAGGAAAAGGAATCCTGGTGGCAGAGCGAACCTACCTACTACTAACAGCGCTCAACTAACAAGCAAGGCAGCCACGCGCAAAACCATACCTTTCCCGCTGCGGAACGGCAGTTCTCGAAGGGCCGAAAACCGCAGACCGTGCCTGCAGGCCCGCACGCCATTCCAGCCACCCAACGACAAACACGCCAAACAAACACAAGCTCTAGACTTCAAGAAAGACTCGAGAGCAACACGTTAACGTAAAACATGTTCTCATTCGCAAAATTAAAGATAATCCCAACGCACATACGCAAAGGATTCGCAACGATACACGCTTCGCCAGCAGCCGTTCCATCCGAGGACAGAACAGACTCAAAGTACATTCGCAAAGGGGAGGGAGGACCAAGGGCCCCAAGCTACCTCCTCCATTGCTATGTAGTCGTACCAAACTACGTCGCGGATCAAAGCACTCGGAGAATTCCACTCCTAGAGCACCTGAATCCCACAACCACGCACCCACCAACACGAAGCAGAAACGCACGACACATTGTTCTAGATTTCATTAAAAAAAAAACGTCGGGCGAAAGGCATTACGCAAGGGGGGTGCAATCAGAATACGCAGAAACAGAAATTTTCAGGAAGCGACCGGTAAAACGATCCAATTACCATTTTGTAGGAGGCTACACTCCTGCTTCTTTTCTTTTTTACACTTCCGGACTTATCTTATTCTAACTATTAAACGACCGCACGAGGTATGATTTCGATACTACGGCGGTCCACTATCCGGAATAGGATTTCGCTATTCACTTCAAGTATGCTTTCAATGTATGCTTTCAATACAAATATACAGCGGTTACGGTTTCGTACTTTTTTATGTTACACTTATCTCAGTTCAGTTCTCATCTCCGAAGCTGGCTGCCATAGAGTTCTTAAGCATCATGAAACTTAACTCGGAACTCAACTGTACTAAGTACTCCGTACAGCGATCTAGGCACCTCACACCAACATCATTCAGATCGGTCCTACTGTACTCCGTACTGAGTACTTTTATAGTTGCAGTTGCTTTTTGTACTTAGCCGTTTTCTTAGCCCTTTTACTTGCGTCTCTGGCCCTTGTGCTTGCCTCCTAGCACACTAAGCGGGCCAGTATTTGGTGTTCTTCGAGTAGTAGCATAACGATGCGCATCCGGTAGCTCAAAATACCACACCTCCCGCGTTGCGCGGATGAAGCTCCACTTAGCAGAAGAGGGGCCATGCCTTTCATTGAGGCATTGTTGCATCGATGAACACTTCCTCTCGATGTAGGAACCAAGTCCCGGAATGACACACACGACACTTTTTGTAATCGATAGACATACGTTCAATCGCAACAAGTGCGTCTTCAATGAATTGCGGAGTATTCATATCGGAGGTGTACTGAATCTTGTATTCGCAAGTGAAGATTCAAACGCGAAAACAAATGATTGTACGACTATGCCAAACTACTTAAATAACAATAAAGCTTAGAGTGACCTCGGATACAATTTTGACAATCGTGCACGATTGTCAAAACTGTCCGGGGGTAACGATTACGGTTTTGACAATCGTGCACGATTGTCAAAATATACTTATTTGCAAAATTAACCTGAATTAGTAGTGGTATGTGAAGAAAAAGAAATTATCTTAAGTATGGGAACAAAACTTCACTGGTCGCGTTACATCCTTAAGTGTGAGCTTAAGTATGGTAACCCTAAATCCGTCCGTCCGTCCGTCGTCCGTCCGTCCGTCCAAGAAAAATGTCCTGGACGGACGGACGGACGGCCGCGTCGATGGCCCGATAAGAATCCCCGTTCCCAGGCCCTGGGCAAGCAAGCAAGTCCGATGCCAAAAGTGGCCGTCTTCTAGTGGAGCCCTAATTGAGCCTCCAAGCATGCGACCCCGTGGGGTTGGATATCCTACGATACATGCAGCTCTAGAAGCACAGGTCGTGCTCTAACGTGATGGCGAGATCTGAAGCAGATAAATCCTCAATGACTACGTCTTCGCAGATAATGTAGGGTTTGGCAGATATTGTGGATCAGGATCGCCACCTCCAGCATCCACGCCGCTGACGGCCGCTGAAAACCCCCAGATGCGTCGTGGTGTGGGGGACGAAAAGCGGTGTCCGGCCGTTTTGCCCAACTCTCGCGAGTGACCAACTGTGATGGCTCGTGATGACTGTCACAAGCAAGGTCAAGCAGTGCGTTCAGTGCAACGCACTACTAAGGTAGGGAGCATGCGGCAGAAGGACGCCAAACGCACGCGTCGTGCACGTCAGTGTCCAGGCCGCCCACCTCGTCCCAAGGGTTGTCGTATTCGAGGTCCCCAGGATTACCAGGCTGCTCTGCTGCCTTCCCCATTTTGCTAATTCGCGGCGGGCTTGGCGGCACCGATGTCGGCTTTTAGCTGCGCTTCTCACCAGGAGAGGGTGGTTGTCTCGTTGTCGATGCCCGCGCGACGTCGCTGAAACTGCTGAGTTTGCTGACTGCTCCGCTGCCAGATGGCCGCGCAGCCAGACTGAAGTCTATGGGTTGCACTTACCCAGAGGCACCACCAAAAGTGAATTTGCCGCCTGACACCACGGCTGGCGTAGAGGAGGTGGTCGTGAAAAATCCCGTAGCTGTTGGCGGATGTTTTGTTTTCGTTTTGATCGATGTTGACAATGGATTGTTTTACAATCCATTGTCAACATCGATCGCAATCCATTAGGAACGGTTCAAATAAATCGCACCCCACCTGATGCGTATCATCAAAACTGCATGCCCGACGACTGTACACCCATGTTATACATTGACTAGGTGAGTGGAAATCATGGACACATAGATGCTAGACTGGCCACGACCACCCAGCAGATCGTGTGTACCGCGTATCCACTTTGTCGATTTAAGACCCAAATAATCATGCAACAATTATACACAACAACGTGCAATGAACTTGATTTCAATATCCCCCCTGCATATCAAAACATACCAAGTCTAAAAGCAGGATCGGATGGATCCTAACTGCACTGCATGGCGAAAAACTGAATATTATCGATATCCATGTCCGCAAACTTCAAAAGGGCACCCCACATGCTTTTTAAAAGGCATATCGGCGTTGCATACTGCCTACAAACGTAAACATTTGGTGAGGGAATCACACACTTGTCAAGTGTGAGTGCATGTTACGAAGCGAGGCCTAGTTCTTCGTTACGCAAAGTCGCCCTGCCTTCACTGGTATTCAACTAGCCACCAAGCGGGCTTAACATACAGGTTAGTACAATTGTATTGCATTCTTTTAGGCATGGCCCCGATTGCACCTCATACGAAGAGCTCATACGAATGCACCGGAAACCTGGCCTTCACAAAGGACCGGCTTATGATGACATAAAGCATTCAGTCCACCACAGCCGGAGATAGAAGATGCTTACATCTGGTGGAAGAGGGCATACATGACCCTTGATACGAGCAACATGTTGAAATCAGAGGGTGATGGCTTGCACGGGTCGCGCGAAGGTGGGTTGATCTCACTTTGAACTGACGAAACACATAAGATAATTAAATTTCTTGTGCAATTTATCGAACACCTATCAATGGTGAATGCCTCAATTTGCGCGCTACACATACAAACGGAGCTTGAGAAACGGAAGGCAATCCTGTTCATTCAACAGGGCCGGAGTCACCCATGACAGAGCCACCTGCAAATAACTCACTTCCATTTACGTACACAGTGCCCTACGAAGCCCCATGATTAGCAACCCCCGCCGAGCGTCCAGCGCTGCCGGCAAAAGTGCAGTGGCATCATGGTCGAATTTGCCCCCTGTAACACCTATGGAATACCTCATATACCTATGCAGATCCGCGCTTCCATCCAATGCGAATGGCCTTATATACAATCTGCGAGTCAAGCGATGCCTAACGATTCTCCTCAGAAGCTCAGCCGAGACAGTCACAATCTGCGGCCTAGGGAGCGCTGCTGCATCATATCCCCCCACGGGCAAACTCACGCTTCACCATCGATTTCCTCCCCAACAGTGTCTTCGCCATCGTCAGCCTGCTGCCGGGTGTCGTTCAATGGCACACCCATTGCCTTATATACAGACTCGACCATTTCCTGATCGAGATACGGGCTGAGGATGATGTTGCGGTCGCGCATCTGAGCACCCGCAGCCGGCGGCACCCCCAATCGCAGTCCTCACCCCACAAGGTATCCAGGTGCAGCGCATTCCCGGTCTCTCTTCCAGTGCTTCTCCCACGTCTCAAGGCAAGAAAACCATCCGGGGCTGCATGAACAGTGAGAACTTCTGCCGCCTGGCCGGTGAGGGCCGAGAGCGCCGAGACAGGCACACCGAATGAGCGCACTCCTTGATCAAAGCCACACCGGTAGAGCAAACCGAGTGGATACCTCAAATCACGCCGCACCCACCTGGCAAAACCTCTCATAAAGCAACTCTGCCCGAATGAGTGCACTCCGCGACTTGGCCTCTCAAAGGGCTCTTACAAATCTGTGCGGGCCGCGCGGGCGCTATGGATGGACCAGATGGAAGGGTACCTTCTCAATGAGGTGGTATGCCTGCTCGTAGTTCTGCGTGCTCTGGTAGTACTCCACGAGGAGAGCAAACACATCGCCCACGCGGATAGCCGACTCCACGTCATGCGAGTCCTGAACACAAGGGAGCCCCCCGACAGCCTCGCATCCCATCATGGACCCAACGCTCACTCCTTACGAGCTCACTCACCTGACCGGGGTGGACAGGGTAGGGAAGAGGGATAGGGGGGCATGCATCCACGGGCACACCCCGCTGATGCAACAAGAGTGGGGTCAACAACACTCACTCCTTCTACAACTGCCACTCCAAACTCGCACCGCGGAGTCCCAGCCCCGGGTAAGTCTCTCTACGGGTTTAGGCAAGTCACATCCTCCCAGCTGCGCACAGTCAGTCTTCGACCGCTCTCAGAGCAAGACACTGCGGGATGGAAAAAAAGAAAACAGGGTCGCCTGCGGACCCGGGTCTAGGGGCAGGGAGGTTGGGAGGTTGGGGAGGAGGAGGCGGGGGCACACCTCAGGCGGGTATTCCAAGAGACCGCTGCAGATGCGCACCATCTCCTGCGGGTCTGTCTTGATGAGCTTGCGCGCCTGCACGAACTTGTCGCACAGGGAGATGCGCTGGTTGAGGGAGGCCAGGCGCTCGTCCTTGTCCGGGGACGTGCGCTGCGCCTTGGCCATGAACTTGGTGGCCTCGCGCAGCGCGCCGAGCGCCTTCTCGTAGTCTCGGTACTCGTCGATCTCGATCTGAGCGCACGCCTCGTAGAAGGAGCTGAGGGAGTCCATGGCCTTGGCCTTGGTGTAGAACTGGATGATGCTTTTCATGATCTCCGCGTCGTTGTGCCAGTCCAGCGTCTGCAGGTAGTTGGCCGCCATGATGTAGATCTCCTTCTGCCGGGACACGCCCGCGAAGAAGATCACCTTCTCCGTATCGCCGCTCTTCAGCAACACCTTCATCGCCTTCACCTTGTCCCCCGCCTGGGTGTACTTCTTGCACGCCAGGTGGAACGACCCTTGCCGCTTACAGCACTTCCCGATCCGCCGCAGCAGGTTCGTGCGCTCCTCCGCAGTGCCTTGCTGCATACCCGCCCCCCATAACGACCCCCTCCGTGCCCCCATTCAGTCATCTGCCCGGCAGCCCTTCCCGGGACCACAAGTGCCCACAAGTTGGCTGTCTCTCCCTTCAGGAGAATCCTTACATCCTTGACCGGCCCTCGGCTGCTATCCTATATCCAGAGCATCGTGCACGTCAAGAGCTGTTTCGTGCAAACACAGAAGGTGCAACTCCTCGGGCGTGCTCCTGAGGCGGTCCGACCCTGGCAGACCCGCGGAGGACCATCAAATCACCGCGCACGGGGCAATGGCAGTCCCCCTGCCGCTCGGTTCCCAGGAGTTCTCCCGCGCCTCTCCATTGGAGCGAGGGGCGAAACAATAGCTAACCGAGCTGCCACAAGCTTGAAGAAAACAACCCTCTGATCTCGGGCGCTCCAATCGAACAGAATTGTTGGAGGCCCTCTCCACACCGCCACGTGGCCCTCTCCGCACCGCCCTCCTTCTTTCTACTCTCAAGTGCACCCCACATCGAGGTGGGAACTCGGCTGGGAGCAGCTGGCATCTCCCTTGCCGCAGCCGCCCACATGCGGGACATGGCGGGGCGGGGGGGGGCGGAGCAGCGCACGTCTTTGTTCGGCGTCATGGCCTCCGCCATGTCCTCGGTGATCAGAATGTTATGCTCTATACTCAAATTCAGCGCCTTCTCGAAGTCCTTCGCAGCCACCAGCAGATGCACCGCCTTCCCAAACTGCGCCGAGATCCGCCCCGGTCCCTCTCAGCCCTCCGTCCCCTCTGGCACCCCTATACTGCAAGCTCCACCTCCCCCGGTTTCAACCCCCTCCAGCGCCCCCTCGGTGGAGGAGAAAGGCCGAGGGGCGCGTTAGGGCAAGGGGGTTCTCACCTGGCCGTGCTCCAAGAAGAAGTCGGCGCAGCGCATCAGGATAGCCGGGTCTGTGTCGTCGCCTGCACCCAACCCAACCTCCCCCCCAGCCGATACGAGCCTGAGCTTCGACAAGAGGAGCACCGGTGCTTCTTTGTGAGGGATCCCGTCCTGGCCACGCACGCGGCAGGCCAAGATGCACAGCACCAGCAGTATTGTGCGGAAAGCAAAGGGCGAGGAGATCCATCCGCCGCAACGCCGCGGATCGTCCAGACGCAGGACGTCGGCGGAGCATGCCAGGAGTTTCCTTCAAGCAAGGCTCTGCTGGCGCAGTCAACACAGAGCTGTAAGTTGAACTTCGCACGAGGAGCGCCATGGTCAGCGCCAGCCGGCTGCGGAGCCGGGGGCGCGCGGAAATGTGGCGGGCAGGGGAGGGCGGGGCAGGCGAGGCGTCACCCAGGTCGTCGGCAATGGTGCGCAGGGACTCGAAGAGCTGGGCGCGGAAGCATAGGTCGAGGGCGCGTTCCACATTGCCACCCTTTTGGTACAGCAGAACCGCCTTCTCACACATGTCCTTCTCCTCGAAGTAGTGGGCGGACTCCACCATGAGGCTCCGCTGGTTGCTCTGGAGCGCGAGGTTCATCAGCTCATTGTCCATTCCGTGCTTCTTCGACTGCCGCCGCCCACCGCCACTCCGCTGGGAGCTCCGCCCTCGCAAACTGCGCTGGTGGCATGCAGCAATCAAAGGCGCCAAGGGGAAAGGGGTGGGGGTCGGCGTTGTGGGAGCCTGGTGAGGTGAGGTAATGGGTAATGACCTGACAAAGGGGAATGAGGTGGAGGACCCTCAGTGTCTCTCAGCAGCGAAATGGGGGATCCCCAACACAAAGAGGGGAGGAGGGGAGGGGAGGGGAGGGGATTGCTGGGGGAGCCGAGTCAGCAGCTGGGATGAGGTGACAGGGGTGACAAATGCGGGAGGGGAGGGGGTGCAAAGGGGGAAAGGGGGAGCTGCATTCTGAAATCTCAAAACACAGTCAAACACAGTACCGCTGAGAGGCGGTACCCACAGCCCTGACGCGTCGAGCACGGTGTGCAGAAAACCCTAACAACAAAGGGGAGAGGCTCATGCGCCATTCGTCCCGTCGCTGCCACAAGGATGGGCGGTAGCCCTCACATATCTCTGCTCATCGTGCCAAATCCAGCCAAGGCCAGCGCCGAAAAGGCACTAAAGCCAACGTCACGGGACAAGGACAGCGCCGCAGTTGCTCCTCAGAAAGCTCAGAGCTGTGAGGGAGAGGGACACGGAGGCGCAAGGGTTAGAACACGGTGAAAGGGGTGCAGGGATGGGGTCAAAAGTTGGATCAGGCTTTGGGACAGGGTGGATCAGTCAGCCATGGGTGAAGAGGGCGCAGCAGAGGGGGGGAGAATGTGGCGGCAGAGGGGGCGGGGGGAGGGGGCACCAGGCGGATGGCGTGGTTGTAGCGCTGGGCCCTGGCGAAGAACTGGATCGCCTCCGGGATGCGCTCCTGGTTCTCGAACTGCCGCGCCAGGTGGAACGCCGCGGCGCCGTCGTTGGACTCTGCGGCAATCTCCGAGGCCTCCTGTGCGCCACTCCCCGCCCGCGCCATGCTCGCCGCCATGCGCCACATCGGGCGTCACGCCAAGGGTGGCCCCCCGGGAGGAGGTCATACCCTCACCTTGCCGCCACGTCACAGCACTCCCTCCCCCCCATTTCCGCGTTGACAGCTCCGTGTTCAGGGAAATGTCTGGTGGCGCCTCGCCGGCCCCGAGGCACAGGCCAGGCCAGCTGCCCATCACAACTCTGCCTCCGGGTCCGGATGTGCGCCACAGCATACAACAGAGAGGCTGTGCCAGAAAGACACCCGTGAGTGCCCCTTCACTTGGATGGCGTGGCGCCTACTAGGGGCATCTGGGAGGTGACCCGCACCTGGAAGCTGCCCCGGTAACAATGCACGCGCACGAGGGCGAGGTAGTCGCCTGCTGTCTGGTAGCACTCCAGCGCCTTGTCAAACATTCCGCTGCGCGCCAGGACCCCCCTCCCCCCCACACACTTCCACGTTATCCCTCCCGAGTGGTGGCTCATGCACACTCCAACAAGAGCGGTGCTGCGCCCGCCACTGCCCTCGTAAACCCCTAGGCAAGCGCGCGCCATGCACCGCTCCGGGTGCGCTGAGGCCTGTCATTGGTCGGTTTGGCTGAGGCCTGTCATTGGTCGGTTTGACTGAGGCCTGTCATTGGTCGGGTGCGCTGAGGCCTGTCATTGGTCAGTTTGGCTGAGGCCTGCCATTGGTCGGGTGTGCTGAGGCCCGCTATTGATCGGTCTGGCTGAGGCCTGCCATTGGTCGGTTTGGCTGAGGCCTGCCATTGGTCGGTTGGGCTGAGGCCTGATATTGGTCGGTTGGGCTGAGGCCTGCCATTGGGCGATTGGGCTGAGGCCTGCCATTGGTGCTGCCTCGAACCTGCTCTCGCAGTACCGCGCCCACCACTTCATCAACTTCTTGTCCTGGGTGGTGTTAATGTACTCTTCTAGCTCCTCAAGCATGTTATTCTCGTACAGCATCCGAGGCACCTCCGCCCTATGCGTCTCGCTCATCTCATACGCCGACGTGGCCCCGGGCGTGTCGCCTGTGCGCCCCCCCTCACTCACCTCATACGCCGACGTGGCCCCGTGCGTGTCAAGGGCGCTGGGGAAGGAGGGGGAAAGCGCACTAACACGAGGGCCAGCGGGAGCTTATGCGATTCATTGACTGTCTATTCAAGGGGTGAAGCCAGGGCACTCGTAGAGGTGCAGAGGCATGCGGGGGACCGGAGTACCTAGGATCAGCAGAGAGGCGCCCGAGGCACCGATTTCTTGCGTTGAGAGTGACGGTCTGCCGTGGGATCGAGTGATGAAATGGGCGCAGTGCCGCACCGATAGACTCCAGGTGGCGGGCATGGTTGTAGTAGGTGGTGCGGAGGTGGATTCGGTCGTGCTTCTGAGCCACCTCGATTGCCTTCTCCCATTCGCCGCAGGACTGCCAGGAAGCCCCCCTCAACACACACCCCGCGCCTCACTGCCATGGCTGCACCTGACCTGTGCTCCCGCAGGATGCGCAGATCAGACCGCAGGATGCGCAGGTCAGACCGCAGGATGCGCAGATCAGACCGCAGGATGCGCAGGTCAGACCGCAGGATGCGCAGGTCAGACCGCAGGATGCGCAGGTCAGACCGCAGGATGCGCAGGTCAGACCGCAGGATGCGCATGTGCGGCTAGATATGGGCGAGCATGGGAGGCAGAGATAGCAAGGGGTGCATGTGGGACCTGGTGCAGGTTGTTGAGGAGGTCGTAGCGGTCACACGCGACGAAGAGCTTGGCGGCGTCCTGGATCAACCCGAGCTGCACGGCCACGGTGCCGACCCGCGCGTCAATCTCCTTGTACTCGGACGCCTCCCTGATGGCCCGGGCGCCTCTGATGTGGCCCATGTTGCCCAGGCAGTGCTCCGCCACGTCCAGGCGCTTCGTCTTGATGCACTGCCCGGGCCCGCAGAATCCATCCTCAGTGCTCGGCATCACCTCGTAGGCCCTCCTGCTGGACAAGGATGTAGGGGCCTTCGAGGCGCTAGGATCTATGCAAAGAGCCAATAGAATAGATCGCGGATCCAAAGATCTGCGGCAGCTGGGGAGCGAGGATCTGTGGCAGCTGGGGCGACGATCTGTGGCAGCTGGGGACGACGATCTGCGGCAGGCTGATCTGTGGCAGCTGGGGCGAGGATCTGTGGCAGCTGGGGGGACGAGGATCTGTGGCAGCTGGGGGCGAGGATCTGTGGCAGCTGGGGGCGAGGATCTGTGGCAGCTGGGGGCCGACGATCTGTGGCAGCTGGGGGCCGACGATCTGTGGCAGCTGGGGGCCAACGATCTGTGGCAGCTGGGGGACGACGATCTGCGGCAGCTGGGGGCCGAAGAACTGCGGCAGCTGGGGGCGGCGATCTGTGGCAGCCGGGGCGACGATCTGTGGCAGCTGGGCACGATCTGCGGCTGATCTGGCAGCTGGAGCCGAGGATCTGGCGGCAGCTGGAGCCGAGATCTGCGGCAGCTGGGGTCCGAGGATCTGCGGCAGCTGGAGCCGAGGATATGCAGCTGGGGTCCGAGGATCTGCGGCAGCTGGAGCCGAGGATCTGCGGCAGCTGGAGCCGGGCAGCTGGAGCCGAGGATCTGCGGCAGCTGGAGCCGAGGATCTGCGGCAGCTGGAGCCGAGGATCTGCGGCAGCTCGAGGATCTGCGCAGCTGGGGTCCGAGATCTGCGGCAGCTGGAGCCGAGGATCTGCGGCAGCTGGGGTCCGAAGATCTGCGGCAGCTGGAGCCGAGGATCTGCGGCAGCTGGAGCCAAGGATCTGCGGCAGCTGGAGCCGAGGATCTGCGGTAGCTGGGGTCTCCATGTCTGATCTGCACAGCTGAGCACAGCTGAGGGCTCTTGATCTGTGGGGACCGTGGCCGAACTCGGATCGTGCGCACATGGCAATCCCACCCCTCGAGAACCCCCCCAGCCCAGGGTACAGGCAAACTCCTCGGGAGTCTGCAGAGGGTGTAGCTGAGAACTCCGAGGTGGAGGCAGGCGGGGAAGCATGGGGGGGGGGACCGACTGTTGAATATTCAGGGATGTCGGGTCATTCATTGGACAGCACGAGATGCGTCAGAGCACGGTTTGCAGCACCGATATTCGGCATCTTCCCATGCGCGCCGCATCGCGCTTCACCACCGGGCTGCATGGCGCCGCGTGGCACAGCTCGGCGGCCCAAAGTGGATTGCGCATGCCTGGTGGTCAGAGGGGGGAACCATCCCACCCTGCTCTAGCTAGCGGAGAGGGCACGGACCATGTGGGCCATGTTCTCCCACACGTTGGGGTTCTTGATCAGCTTCACCGCCTGGCCCGCATCACCCCCACCTTTGTCGTCATGGCAAGGCAACGGCGGCGCGGGACGTCCGGCAGGGGCATGCGATGTGCCGAGTGCAGGCGCGACAGCGCAGGCGTGGCGCAGGCCTGCATGGGCCGGGCACCTTATAGGCGTCGTCCATGTTGCCCACGGCGAGGTGGTAGCTGAAGTTGAGGAGCGCTTGGCGGGTTTTGTCGTCCACGGACTCGAGCCCCGTGAAGTCGCGCATCACGCCGCTCTTCACGCAAGGGCCGTCCATCTGTGCGCCTCCCATGTCGCCCTGCACTTTCTGCAGCGCTCCACTCGCCAGCCGCGCCCCGCGTTAATGCGCTGCCTCGTCGGATACGTGGCAGGCCATGCTGCGGCATCACGCGGCGTGGCGCGCCCGGCCCGGCAGCAGGCGGAGCAACGCGCCGGGTGGGGCATGCGGCAGGTGGGGCCCTGCTGCGGCCATCGGGCGCTCACCTTAAAGAAGAAGATGAAGGGGACCTTGAGGCCGACACAGCCCTCCATCTCAGGATCCAGCTGATGCTGCTCCTGGAACAATACGCCGTCATCTGGCGTGCTGAATAGCGTCGTCACTTCGACCTCCTGTGTGTCGAGGCCCATCGAATCGTTCTCCGCGTGATTGGCCGCATCCATGCGCGACTCTACTGCCAGCAGCTTCGGCTCGTCGGCATCCCTGTGAGGGGCGGCCCGCCAGGGAGGCTCAGGTCTCCCCGACAATCCCTCGACAGGAACTGAATCCCACCAGGCTGCGCGGCCCCGCCGGGGGCGCATGCCGCGTCTCAGGACTGGTGGAGCGGACGCACACAGCGGAAAGCCGCTGCGGTTAGTCTAGACCAATCAGCGATGGGCCACGTGCCACGCACTAGTGTGTGTGGCAAGGGTGTCCCCCGCACGCGTGTCAACGGTTGCATCGGGAGCCTCTCAAGCGGATCGGGAGATCACTGCAAGCAGCGTGGAAGCGCTATTCCCGGTCAACTGGCGGGTGGCGCGCTGCCACAGAGTGTCCGCGACGCGTTGAAATGGAAGACTTAGCACCACACGCAGATCCTTCGAGAGCGCCCCGGCAAAGAAGGGGTTGAGGGGTGTGTGGAAGAGGCCAAGGGGCCATGGATGGGCTGAGAGTTGCACCAGAAGTGGGCCTCAGGATAACGCTTCTGACTCTTAAAGTCAAACGCAGAGAAGTTATCCATCTCGACGTCGTACACAATGATCCGGGAGTCCACCTTGGCCTGGTTCTCGCTCGAGGTTAGGATGAAGCTTACTTTCGACCCGCTGCAATTCACTTGGAGCGACTCCACCTCGCCCAGCTCATCCCCATCCCCCAGCTGCAAAAGACTCCCTCCCCCACCAGTCAGGCCCCAGACCTACCGCGATGTCACTCTCTGCCCACCACCTCTCGCCGCTTCTGCCTGCTGGTGCTCCTGCGTCTGGTGTGACGCCCTGGCTGAAAGTCTCAGCAGCAGTTCCTTAGGCTGCAGTCATGGCTGCGCCTGAGAGTGACACGTGGCTGCGCCTGAGAGTGACGCATGACTGCGCCTGCGCCTGAGAGTGACACGTGGCTGCGCCTGAGAGTGGCACATGGCTGTGTCTTAGGGAATCTGGTGCCTGGTTACTCTCGCTGGATGGGAAGGCCTTGTGGGTCGCACACACCACACGAGCGGCCCCTTGCACCTCCCTCTGCACTCCCCCCACTCGCAGGCAATCACGATCGAGGGGCGGTACACATCGCGCTTGAGGGATACCTCACGGGTGAGGGGGGCAGGGGGGAGTGGCGAGGGGAGGCTCTCTAGGGCTGGCAAGGCTTCACCTCGATGCGGCGCCCGGGCCCCGGGCCGTGCTGCTTGGCCTCGCGGCCACTGATCTTCCACATCTTGAGGTAGCTTTTGGTGCTCGTCACCGCGAGGTACTCCCCATTCACGTTCAAGTGCTGGGCTTTACCGTGTACCTCGTCGAACACCAGTGTCTGCTTCACTGTGCCCTGCACATCCCGGGTCCACCCCACTCATCAAAACCTGAGACCCATTCTCGGGGCCCCAAGCATAAGCTTAAAAATTGCGTCGCGCCGCGCCACAACCTCCGTGGCTTTCAACCCTCCCCGGCTTTCAACCCTCCGCGGCATGCAACCCTCCGCGGCATGCAACCCTCCGCGGCATGCAACCCTCCGCGGCATGCAACCCTCCCCAGCATGCAACCCTCCCCGGCTTGCAACCCTCCCCGGCATGCAACCCTCCCTGGCCATGTCCAGCTTATCTCCCCTCCATCGAACTCCCACCAGCATCCGCATAACGGTGCAGCGCACGCCACACCCCCCTTGTTGACGGCAAGTATGACGCGGTGCATGGCTGACTGGGCGACCCATCCAGGTACCCAACTCTGCCCTTCATCACTCCCATGCTTGGTCGGACGCGGCGCTGTCTCCGCCCGCCACAGCACCGCAGGCGGTCGCCCCCAGGTGCGGCGCTCCAGCGGCCACCCTAGCGCACCTGCAGATTGCACACCTCCACGCGAGAGTCGTTGGTGCGGAACACGGACTCCTTGAATATGGCCATGGAGCTGGCCGCGCTCGGGAAGGTGGAAACCATCCGCACATCGTCCCGCGCTAGCTCGTACACCTCCGCCTTCTTGCCATTCCACAGCAGCACGTGCGTCTCCGTGCAGTCAACGCCTGCCCATGCACTCCCCCCTCTCCTTGGGGGCCCCAGCACCATGATGCCAGGGGGGGGTACGGTGGTCGCTAGGCTTTCAAGACGGTCCCTCGCCCTCCCGGCGGATGTTCGGACCGGAGGGCGCCTGCAGAGACGAAGGATGAGGCTGTCGGCACATCACGGAGATTGGCCACGTGGCCGATGAGTGCACAAGTATCACACGCTAGTAACCAATGCTCCACAACACCATCATCACAGCGCTCCCTTCCGTTGGTGCCCCTATCATCATGTCTCGGGATTGCTGCGATCTTGGTCTAGGTCCTGCCGCCACCCTGCAAGTGGGATCGCTGCAATACGGTGGGGGCTGCGGTGTGGAGGGGAAGGGAAGGGGACGCACCAGTGATCTGCATGGATGCGGTGAGGAGGGAAGGGGGACTAATTCAATGATCTGCATGGATGCGGTGAGGAGGGGAAGGGAAGGGGACGCACCAATGATCTGCATGGATGCGGAGGAGGGGAAGGAAGGGGACGCGCCAGTGATCTGCATGGATGCGGTGAGGAGGGGAAGGGAAGGGGACGCACCAGTGATCTGCATGGATGTGGTGAGGAGGCGCTGCGCTGATGATCCGGCCTGAGCCGTGGGATCGCAAGACTCGATCACCACCTTGTCGGCGGAGAGCTGCACCACGGCGTTCTTGTCGCGGATCTTGTGCTGCAGGACGCACTTGCTCATGATGTACACGCCGTCCATGCAGACCCCCACCAGCAGCCGCATGTTGGGGCCCCAACTCAAGGCGGTCACCTTGCTGCCGAGGCTCACCCCCGGCAGCAGCTGCCAGTCGTCTTCCGGGTTACGGGACGAGTCCCCCTCCCTGCGCAAGTGACCCCCGCAGAGCCCCCGCCCTGAGCTCTGCGGATGAGACGACCCACGCTCCTGCGCTCCGCTCGTGTGGCACAATCCCTCCAGGAACGAGTGTGGCACAATCCCAACAGTGCCGCACCCCATTGGCGGCTTGCACACCTACAAGTAGGCCCTGGGCTAAGTGGGCGACATTGTGGGGGGTATGATTAGCGCTGCACAGCCCCAAACACGCTTCACATAGTTTCACAGGTCATCAGGTTTCGTTCACACGCGGTTGGGTCGGAGTGAGGATGCAGTACTCTGAGACACAGACAAGGCGCGGCGCACTGCTCCTCCGCAACAGCCACAGGCAAATGCCTCCACCGCAGGCATCCCTTTCCCTGAACGTGACCAGACTCCATGCCACGCTCGGGGGGCAACCACGGCACACACGGGCTTCACAGAGACTCCGTGGCATACTCAGCGGCAAGAACGGCACAAATAGGCTTCACAGAGACTCCATGCCACGCTCGGGAGCAAGTACACGCACCCGACCTTGCATGCTCCCTGCCGTTACCCCCCAATGGCCGGCGACACTCCAGGAAATGTCGCCGGTGAAGCCGGGGCAGCAGAGGGCACGTGGGGGAAGGGCAGGGGGCGCACGTGGAGTCGGATTCAGCACCGACGAATTTCCACATGGCCACGCGACCTTCTTTGGTGCCGGCGGCCAGGGAGTTTGTTGCGGTGTTGAAGGCGAGGCTGGACACCTTCTTCATCGCATTCTCCTCCCCCATCATCAGCACAAAGTTCTCCTCCGTGTTCAAGTTGAACATACGCACCATGCTATCCTTGTCGGACGCTGATGCCAGCACGTGCTTTCCCGCCCAGGTCACCTGTCCCACCAGGTCCCGCCAAGCCCACACCTCTGCTTTTGTCCACGCGATCAAGTCGATAAGGCACCTATGTCGCTCGCCGTGTGCGCCCCCCCTC
>LGRX02003836.1:0-72837 GCA_001247695.2 Cymbomonas tetramitiformis | reverse complement strand
CCCTCCCCTTTGATGACCCCTATGTCGCTCGCCGTGTGCGCCCCCTCCCCTTGACTGCCTATATGTCGCTCGCCGTCTCGCCCCCCTCCCCTTGAATGTCCCCTATGTCGCTCGCCGTGTCACCCCCTTGACTGTCCCCTGTCGCTCGCCGTGTGCCAACCCCCCTTTGAATCATCTGTGTCTCTTGCCCCAGGACAGGAGATGCGAAGTGCACCTCCGTTGATCGCACTGTGATCAGACATGGAGGAGCTTGGAGAGAGGCAGATGAGACAGAGATGGGCCGCAAAAATGTCCGTGCTTACGAATGACGCGCTTAGCTAGTGGATGAAGCAAGGCCGTGTGGGAGCCGTGTGGGAGGGGGGGGGACGGTGGCCTACGTGCAAGCCCGGCCTGATGGAAGGATGCCCCCTGTGGAGAGCTGGAGGGGGGGCGGCCTGCGGAGGGAGCGGACCTGGAGAGAGGACACCCCTTCCATAGTGGGGAGCTTGGCCTTGACGAGGCTGACCCAGCTCGAGTCCTTAGGAGCGTGTACAGTCAGCGTGGAGGACCGCGAGAGCGCCACGAGGGCGCCCTTCTCCTTGTAGTATAGCAGCGCCACGAGGTCCGTGTCCACCTCGTAGAGGTGACCTTTGTGCCCCTTGTCGTCTCCCTGGCACACCACGCCCTGCACGACCACAGCAACACGAAAGCAAGTGCCCCGAAATCGGATGAGCTCGGTGCCCGAGCTGCCGTCTGACCCTCAATGCACTGTCCTGGGGGATGGGTACAACCTCCTCAGGCGCGCCACCTCCTCAAGGGGCGGGGGTGAAAGAGGCAGGCTCTGGGCAGGAGGGCTCAAGCACTTTTTCTTGGGTGAGGATGCCGTAGTAGAAGATGACGGCGGGCAGCTCGGCGGCGGCGCCATCCTCCTTCGGCGGCTCCGGCGGCTGCGACGCTGCATCTGAGGGGTCCACCGAGCGGAAGCAGATATGCGTGATCTTCGCGTCCCTGCCAAGTAGCCCACATCACCAACGCACCTCCCCTAAGACACAAAAGATGTTTGTGACGATGGTTCCCGGCTGCCCTACTGATAACAGAGCCACTGGCAACACCGAAAGAGTGCGCAAGGTTTTTGCCACAGCACACCCACGTGGCACTCGTGACACCCCACAGTGCTCCTGAGACCATGGCCACTAACATCAAGCCTGTGGATGCTGCCAGCTAAGTGGCCGCTCAGGCGTCCTCGAGGCTGCGCACTCCGATGAGGCCAACGTTGGCCTGTTGTATGCTGTGCACAACCCCGCGTCCCTGCCGTGCAGAGGGGGCTGTGCCACAAGGCATAGCCGATAGGTCGTATCACAGGTAATGGCATAAGATGCCTGAGATGCATACGTCACACCTCAAAGCATAGCTCTCAGGACACAGATCGAGCCTCCTGAGACTCATTTGCCATGCCTCGTAGCATAGCTCTCAGAACACAAATCAAGCCTTAGAAGAAGCATACACCACGCCCTCCTTTCACTCGGGTACGGAAGACGATGTGCACGAGCGAGCAAGGCGCACCGCTCGTGGTACTGCACCATGGGAACGGGACGGCCGCGAGCATCCGTTTTCCACACCCCCACCTGATCGCGTCCCGGGAGCAAGTCAGCACTCAGCCGGGCCTCGGAGCACTACAGGGGAGGCTGACGTGGCAACCACGAGCTGGACGCCCAACGCCACGTGGCTCCGCAACGACAGAGGGTGTGCAACTCGATGCCAAGGAGTCCCCACGGATATTCTCCCCGCAGTGCACGAGGGTGCACCTTCGGCGTATGTTGATCCCAAAAGAGATTCTCCCTAGACAGCACAAGGATGTGATCTGGAAAATGTTGATCCCTCCGGAGATTCTCCCTAAACAGCGCAAAGGGAGGCACGTTCAGGTTGGACCCTCCGAGAACTTCGAGTCGTTACCCATACCGTGCCAAGGGGTTGGGATGCCCGGGTGCAAGGTCGCTACAGCCAATGGTGACGCGCCACGAAACAAGCTAGAGGCAGCGTCTAGAATCTGCGAAGCATACAGTAGCACCACAAACAGTGGGGGTCTGACGGGAGCAGGAATGGGAACCTTTCCGCCCTCGTCTCCGGTCAGTAGCCGGCTGCCGTCTTCGCTCCACTCCAGGCAGGTGATGGCGCTGCTGTGAGTCTGCCAGGCCAAAACGCGGTGACCTTTCAGCCCCCCTCGAGCTTTGCGGGCGGAAGCTGTCGCGGCTGACGTGGCCGTGAGAACTTCACACCCCTAGTGCAGCGAGTTGGGACGGTGCCGCACAGACTCCCACAAACTCGAGGAGTGCTGTGCTCGGATACAACAGAATAACAGGCTGGCCGGGCCTAGAGGCAGCTAAGTAACCAGGGTCCCGCGACGCAGCGAGAAGGGGCCTTGCAGGGTGCTATTGCAGAGCAGGCGGACCGAGCCTGGAGACGATAAACCAGAGTCCTGCAACGAAATGAGGTTGGCAGCCAGAGCCGATGAAACTTGAAACGGAAAGTAGCGAACACACTTCCAGCATGGGAGCGCCGTTGTGGGAGGTTAGGTTTGCCGTCGCGCGTAGCAGCGCACCTGCTTGTCTTCGCTAACACGTCGCTCAGCCTCACTCCAGAAAGAGAGCGTCCCTGTACAGCCAACAAGTTGAGGCGGCGAATGGTGGTACGGAATATCAACGCGCAAGTTCACGTAAACAAAGAGTGAGGAGTCACAGCGGGACACGATAACCGAGAGAGCAGATGGCGGTGGATTGATGAGATACCCGCTGAGGTTCAAGATAGTGATACCGTCCGATGATGCTCGCCCACGGGCGTTGCATGGGGGATAATCTAACGTCCATGTCACGCACGAAAGCGCGCACGAGTAGCGTAGGCAAGAACAAACATGCTAAGGGAATAGATTGCAGTGTACCAAAGCAGTCAACAGTGGAATTGGAAAGAGCAGTGTGAGGTGCCGGGAGACCACGGCGAGAGGATCCTCGAAGCGACGCGCAAATGAGGGGCCAAGAAACCGCAACTAATGCTGTTCAGGCAAAAGCGCGTACTAAACGGGTGTGCCGGTTGAAGGAGGCTCACCATCTTTCCAGCCAATCGCTAGGAGTTTCATGGTCGGATGCCAGGAAAGAACTTCCGCGTCCGCTCCGCGAGAGCTCTTGATGGGCGGGTCATTCTCTTTGTCGAGGGGCTCTCCCTGTGGATACAAAGGTAGTTCGCAAGCAGATCATACCGTCAATGCGGCAATAACACAGTGAATATGACTCACAGGTTCCGGGAAAGTGTAGCAAGACGGGTCTACCAACTCAACACGTGTGCAAACTGCTTCATACAAAGGCGGAAAGAGCCCGTGCATAGAAGTCGTGTTACAGCGCTTTACAAAGGGTAACATTCTGACCTCATCCGTGTAGATTCCAACAGTTCCACCTGTGCAGCTAATGCCAAGTAATGGGCTTTCTCCTTTCACCTGCAGATTTCACAAAATCGGCAGTCAAACACGAGATATGACCTGCAGGGAATGCCTGAGAATATTGCCTCGAAGACGTCGGCTTTGATAAGAAGTGAGAAAGTGCACTGTGGAAAATATTGTAGCCGCTGATTGAAATAATCGACAGAAAACTTCCGGGAAATCGTATTCGTGCCCAAGATGCAATAACGATTTGGGTTATGTTTTCGAATGTTCCAGGGGCACCTTTGACCAAGCAGAGCAAACTGGATTGCCGCGCGCGTTGCCTAAGGCTACTCTATTAGCAAAATAGATCGCCATTAGGCTTTGAAACCCGGAATTCGACCGCAGTCAACTCTCGATTCCTCGCAAGACGAGCTCTTCACCAAGACTCAGACCGCTTCAAAGGTAACTGCCTCACGTACAGTTCAGGTCGGAAGTTTGAAAATGCGGAGACGCAGACGTCTGATGTGAGAGACTACTGTACAGACTGAGACTTGAGCACTTCGACTTCGCACTTCACTGGACTATGAGTATGAGTGTATGACTATAAATCGAGTCTCACTCTGTCTCGTGTCTCTGCCTGTCCCTCTCGTCGGTCGATGTCGTGTGTCACACGACAGTCTCGATCGACGGTCTGAAACGTGAAAGTGACTCTTACTTTATACAAAGTGAAAGTCACTTTCGGAAAGTCACTATCGAAAGGAACATGACATGTGTCACGATAGACACTTCGGTTCCTAGCGTGAAGCTTCAAGCTACCAAGCTCGAGGGATTGAGGCTTCAGCAGTTGCAGACTCGCACTTATCCTCCCCTTCGCAGTTCGTTTTCGTCGTTATTCCAAACAAGAGAGCAGGTCCGGTCCTGTGCTCCTGTTTATACTCGTTCTCGCCGGTGACATTCAGAAATCCATTTGTTGAGCTCTATTCCTCAGAACTTTCAGAAGACCTAGATTCAAGACAAGTACAGCCACGGCTATCACGGTTGTCGTACTAACAGTCACCATGATCATCAATGAGGTCGCAACAAAGGTGCATGCCCTTGGCTGGAAGCAGACGGTCACTGCGTTTCGGTGGCACCCTGAAATGTTCGCTCTCTTCCCTCACTGATGAGAAAGTAACCACGGTTACACCATATGTATGACTTTCGTTTGTGTCTCCAGCTTTTTACACGCCTGGACAAGGACAATAACGGCTTTCTGACGCGTGAAGAGGTGCAGCTCCTAGTTCGTGACTGGGCAAGGTCCAACAACACTTTCGTAACGTTTGATGAGGTGCGCGTATGGAGAACTTGTTGGAGTATTGGAGTTCTTTCGAAATTTTTATATCGTGGCTTTTGCCCGTCTTCTTCGCGCTTTTTGTGGACTCAAGATACTTTTTTCAATTGCTCCCGCTATGACGAATATTTGTTCGCACGAATATGCATGCAGGTTAAAAAGCATACGGAAGAGATTATGGCAGGTGCTGACATACACAGCACTGGTGGCATAACCCTTGACCAATTTCTTGGCTACGTGCGCCACCCGGATAACGTAGCAACGTTCGCGAAGCTCATGGGCTGGCACGGCTTATTTCTACGTTATGCCAGAGAGTATGGGGTGCGATAAAGCCCTCGCTACGTACTGGTCGTCATCAAACCTATGTTTGGCATCACTTGCGTCCTTTTTACGCCAGGCACAGTGCTGTCTTCGAGCAGTAGAATGCTGCTGTGCGGCCGTAAACTCGGCGCATGTCTCCCGGGGACTGAACAAGACAACTGCAGGCTTTTGCGGTTTGCTCGGGGTGGAAGAGTAATATGTGTGGACTGGCTAAGGGCCTTGGCAACGGGGGTTGTGTTTCACCACAGCAAACAATCTCAGTCAATGGCCTGAAAGCCCTGATGCGAGAAGCCTTGCACGCCCATCACGGTTTCGCACCCAACGATGTCACTGTCAAGCAGGCTGTGGACGAAATGATCCACGAAGTTGACGTAGATAGGGATAACGAAATATCCCTCGAAGAATTCGTTCATTACGCGAACAAGACGAACTCGTTTAGCAAGTTGTTTGAGCTGAACCTCGCTCATCAACTGCAGCCGAGAGGTGCGTCTGGATGTCCTTCGTGAATTGCACTTAAGGCATCTACGCTTTTGGTGCCCATAGCGCTGCGGCAGAAGATGCCGAGCTGAGGGTGGTGCGTACCAAGGATTGAGTCGACGAAAGGAGGCTCGATCTGGAGAAAAGCTCACCTTGTTCCTTTCCTTGATGTGAGTGTTTCAACGCGAAGTCTTCTGCATTCTCTTACTTCGCATGGTTCTCCTTAGTCATCAGGGAACTGCTGAATGTACAGACTCTGCACTCACCCTCGTGGAAGGCGATGAGCTGGAGTTCCTGGAAGTGCTGTATAAGAGGTGTGCGCGATCCCGGAGGATTCGTGCAAGAGGCCCTTTGGGAAAATCTCCAATTCACGTTTGTTTTGCTTCGCTGTGAAGGAAGTTATCCTGAGCGTCGGGTCAATGTGGAAACTTCCACACGGGTCGTTGTGGAAAGTCAGTGTTCGGCGCCTACTGACTTCGACGACTTTTACTGAGGCTGAGAATGCCCAAACCTTTCGAAACCCCAAAGTGAAAGTTGCCAGCTGAAGACGGGGTTTAAAACATCGTTAATGTGCTACTGTTTTGAAGAACCCATACTAAACATAGCAGCTGTGCGCTGGTCGTTGTAAGCGTGTGTATGCAAGCCACGCTCTCACGGCACTTTTTATAGTCGTTGGTGTACATGTCGTTGCACTGACGTGTGTGCGAACCATGCTGACTTGTTACCTGGATTATGTTGTGGGGGAGCAATGATCAGGGTGGATAAGGGCGGGGACGGTTTTCTCCAATACGACGAGCTTTGTCATCTCTGTTATGAACTCTTGGTGTGCTCAGGTGTGCTCCAGGAATTTGGGCAGTTGCGCTTGTTGGGGGGCAGTTGCGCTCTATTTTCGGCAGTTCGTCTGCACTCTGGGCTGTTGCGGTTTTGGGGGGCAGTTGCGCTCTATTTTCGGCAGTTCGTCTGCACTCTGGGCTGTTGCGGTTTTGGGGGGGGGCAAGTTGCGCTTCATTCTGAGCAGTTGTGCACTCTGGGCTATGCGCATTTAGCCAATTATATCGTCCAGCTGCCTTTGTGGGGGACAGTACGCACCCTGCCGAGAGCTCGACGGAGCACTTGGTGAGCGAAAGACAACGGTGGTTTACTGCTGATACGTGGATCTGGCGGCGTTTAAATGCGCTTCCAAAATGCTTTTCATGTTTGTCGGTATGTTCTTTGCTCAGGTGTTCCACGAGAACAAGTCGGTCGAGGCGTCTGCGAAGAGTATGCCCGCCAAATCCTGATCGCAAACAACGCGAGCACCACCGGGAAGGTGGACTTCAGGTGAGCGCCTCTGCCTCTCAAGGAGTGAGTAAGACCATTTCGCTTCCTTTGCCAATCTCTAGTCTTCTCCCCTAAGGCACTGCACCCATCGCTGATGCGTATGCGCAAGGATACAGCTTTGATTGCTGCGATTCGCTGATGCGTGTGCGCACGGATGCAGCTTTGACTTCTGCGATTCGCTGATGCGTGTGCGCACGGATGCACCTTTGATTTCTGCGAATTGCTGATGCGTGTGCGCACGGACGCACCTATGATTTGTGCGAGTTGCCGATGCGTGTGTACACGGATGCAGCTTTGATTTCTGCGAATTGTTGATGCGTGTGCGCACGGATGCAGCTTTGATTTCTGCCAAGCACTTAATGCTTCGGGATGGCAGAAGTTGCTTTGTTCCGTTTGCTGCAGCGAGGGAAGCTCACACAGTCAGCGCTCGCATTTGCAGCGCTAATGGCATGTGGTCCTCTCAGAGGGGAGCTCAAGAGGCTTTCCCAGGGGAGGGGCTGAGAGGTGATCCAGAATAGAACAGAGGGGAGCTCAAGAGGCTTTCCCAGGGGAGGGGCTGAGAGGTGATCCAGAATAGAACAGAGGGGAGCTCAAGAGGCTTTCCCTGGGGAGGGGCTGAGAGGTGATCCAGAATAGAACAGAGGGGAGCTCAAGAGGCTTTCCCAGGGGAGGGGCTGAGAGGTGATCCAGAATAGAACAGAGGGGAGCTCAAGAGGCTTTCCCTGGGGAGGGGCTGAGAGGTGATCCAGAATAGAACAGAGGGGAGCTCAAGAGGCTTTCCCAGGGGAGGGGCTGAGAGGTGATACTGGGGGCTGCCGCAGAGGTTTCAAGAACTTTGTGTTCAAATGTCCCGAAGTTTTCGGTAAAATGCTGCCCTTGAACGTGCTTTTCCAAAAGTATGCTCAAAACGAAGGTGGGAAGGAGTACATTTTACCCCTCGGATTGGTCGAGCTGCTCAAACAGCTGTGTGAGGACAGCAATGTTGCTCATGACTATCAGTACGCCCCTTTGCTTCAAGTGCCTGCGCCCATTTCGGATGTGGATTGCGCAGACTCTGGGACTGCCCTAGGGTCCAGTGTCGACTTCCGCATTGTGGTGGGGGAATAGCATTGGCCCTATGGGATTATTTTGCGGAGCGAGACGGCCTCAGTTGTGCGTAGTGGGGTAGGTCCTGCCAATACAACTCTGCAGACCTAACAACGAATATCCATGCTTGATGACTTTTCGTAGCGGCTGGAAAAGCCTGGAGCACGTCACGCTGCAAATTCTCGCAGGTCATGTCTCCCGCATGCATGTGACATCGTCAGAGGGTCTTCGCCCTGACGGAATCTTTATTCTGCCACGGGGGCGTGGTTGTGTAACGCAGAACACTGTATCGCGACTTCCAACATGTCATGACTCAAGCGGATAAAGGTTTGTCATTGCCCTGTGTACCCCCGTGGCCCTCCCAGCACGTTGCTGCATTGCCAGGAGCAGCAGGTGCCCGGGGCAGACTTCTTTGGAGGTGTCGGTGCTGCGCAGAGGCCTGCTGCGTGGCGCGGGCGCTTCACAAGTGCGCTGTGCGGGGTGTGGAGGGCTCTTTACGAGTGCGCTGTGCGGGGTGTGGAGGGCGTTTCACGAGTGCGCTGTGCGGGGTGTGGAGGCTCTTACGAGTGCGCTGTGCGGGGTGTGGAGGGCGCCACGAGTGCGCTGTGCGGGTGTGGAGGGCGCTGCACGAGTGCGCTGTGCGCGTGCGGGGTGTGGAGGGCGCTTCACGAGTGCGCTAAAAGTGGGTGTGGAGGGCGTTTCACGAGTGCGCTGTGCGGGTGTGGAGGGCGCTTCACGAGTGCGCTGTGCGGGTGTGGAGGGCGCTCACAAGTGCGCTGTGCGGGGTGTGGAGGGCGCTTCACGAGTGCGCTGTGCGGGGTATGGAGGGTGTGATTTGCAGATTCCGACAACAAGATTTCCTTCGAAGAATTCATCCAGTTTGCCTTGAGCCACCCGAACTTGCTCCGCCCGACTCTCAATCAGCTGAAGCAGGGTACACATCTGCCCCCGGCTCTTTTGCTCGCACAGCCAAATGCATCAACGAAGCCACATGCACCTCCGGACCGCACGAGCATGTTGATGGGCGAAGAGTGCGTGCCGGAGTGCACGGCGGCCTCGGAGGCTTGGAAGGCCTTGCACCTGGCCGCATCAGTGCAAGGCAGCTGACAAGTTTGGCGAGGGTGAGTGGTGTGGGCCTCATGCTAGTTGTCGAGCAAGCTGTCCCAAACACCGCCCCTATTCATGGCACCCAGCCGGGAGGAGTGGAAGACACAATCCAAAAGCTTTTCCAAGCGTAAGCTGCTGAAATAGCAACCTACCCCTCGCCCTCGCCCTTGCCCTGGCCCTCATCCCTCTCACTCTCACTCTTACTCTCGCTCTCGCTCTCACTCGCACTCGCACTCACTTCTCATTTCGCACTTCTCACCTCTCACCTCTCACTTCTCATTTCGCACTTCTCACCTCTCACCTCTCACTTCTCATTTCGCACTTCTCACCTCTCACCTCTCACTTCTCACCTCTCACCTCTCATTTCGCACTTCGCTCTCATTTCGCACTGCTCACCTCTCACTTCGCACTTCTCACCTCTCATTTCTCACCTCTCACTTCTCATTTCGCACTTCTCACCTCTCATTTCGCACTTCGCACTTCTCACTTCACACTTCTCACCTCTCACTTCTCACTTCACACATCGCACTTCTCACTTCACACTTCTCACTTCTCACCTCGCACATCTCACTTCGCACTTCACACCTCACACTTCACACATTACACTTCTCACTTCACACTTCGCACTTCTCACCTCTCATTTCGCACTTCTCACCTCTCACTTCTCACTTCTCACTTCTCACTTCACATTGCCATATCCACTCGTGGT
Source organism: Cymbomonas tetramitiformis (assembly GCA_001247695.2). NCBI lineage: Eukaryota > Viridiplantae > Chlorophyta > Pyramimonadophyceae > Pyramimonadales > Pyramimonadaceae > Cymbomonas > Cymbomonas tetramitiformis. The sequence continues at coordinate 63,099 of LGRX02003836.1, read as the reverse complement.
GTGGGCAGGGGTCCCCTCTTGAGAGCCCCATTGCCATATCCACTCGTGATGTGGTTCCCCATCACCTGGTATGTGTACTCTTCTCATCGCCATCTGATGTTATGAGGTCTGAAGCCATCCCTCCTTGATGCCGGGAGGGGGGCGTTCAGGCATGACACGGATCAAAATGGCCATTTGGACTTTACGGAGCTGAAATTATTGATTGAAAGCATGCTTATTGCACACGACAATTCATACTCCTCAAACGCGAGCTACGTTGAACAGAGTGCACGTCAAGCTATGGCCCAAGCGAGTCGCAACCGACCCTATTCCAACACAATTACTGTTTGGGAGTTCATTGGGTTTGTCACAAGCAACTATGAAGTGCGTGCCTTGCGCCCAGGCTCATAACTCTGACTCCACATTTCACTGCATGTCACATGGAAATCGACATAAGAGAGCGTCACAACTGGTTGCACACATCTTCTCTCTCCCTGGCAGCGAATGTCCTCAATTAGACGTCACAAACTGTTTTTCACGCGGTGTGGTGACAATGATTCAACAAAATTTCATAGGTGTGGCTGACCCACAGCAACCAAAGTTCCTTTCCAAAAGCAGTGCTTGTATGGCTGGGCGCATGCATACATGGCGCTGAACTCGGTGGCATCAGCAATGGTATTTGATACGGGCCATGGGGAATGTCTCAGATGTTTGGAAGAATCCTTGGATGGGTCACGCTCTATGCCCGATTCTCTCAAGCATCCTCGGATGGAACGAGGCAGGTTATTACGAGAGATGGCCTCGCACACTTGCTTCGAGAGATCCTCAGAAGGCAACGGGCCGCGCCCACTATTGTTGCCTCAGTCGAAGCAATGGCGAATACAATCTTCCGGCAGGTCGACAGGGATAACTCAGGTGCTCTTCGGCATGGGCCACCTCTTCTTGCGCCTTTGACTAGGTGCATTCAGAACGCCACGATTCATCGTTGATTACATCTCGATGGCCACGGTTTTTCGGTGGTTGATTTCAGAGGGCCATGATTGGTCATTTGGTGCATCTCGACGGCCACAGCTCTTCGCTGGGTCATTTCAGATACCCATGAATCATGCCACCGGTGAAGCCCAAGCCATCACCATTGTGGAGTCTGAAGCCAAGCCAAATGCCCCACCTCAGCATACCCCATGCGTGTGCTTGGTATCATTGTACAACCTTGTATATGCATGCTTTAAATGAATACTATCCCACTCACTTGTGAGTGAGATGTAAGGCGACATGCGTGTGGAGCCTAGTGGAGGTGATGCGCATTTGGTGGAAGTGATGCAGGTGACATCTCGTTTGGAGAGTTTGTGACGTTTGCTCGAGATTACAAACCAGAACTACTTCAGTTAGTTGAAGATATTGAACCACGTGCGCAGCGCCAGAGAAACTTTTAATCAGTGATCGGAGTCAATAAGGTTCCAAGAATGATGTGAACGTCGCATCTTTTGACTGAATTCCACTGAAGGGTGTCTCAGACAGTTGCAGTAGGTGTACTTGGGGCCGTGTTAGAGCCAATCTCGCATGGTATGTCCCTGTTCTTCAATATTGCCAATAAGGCAACTCGTATGTTTTTTAAGATTTTGATAAGTTTTAGCGATGGGTGGGTAGGGATGTTTTATTTAGGAGTAGGTGTTATAAATTTTGTGAGATGTTTTTTTACATAGAAATGTGACATGTATGCAGTTCGAAATGGGAAAATGGTAGAAACACGCTATTTTCCAATTTCACCCTGTTGCTGATAGCATTTCGTCGAAACCTCCGAGAGTTGGGACGGCGTGATCATGGGTGGAGTCAGCGCCATCTATACCCTATACCCATTCACAGCCTGAATCTAGAGTAGAGCCCAAGTGTGTGGCCAGCGCCATCAACTCTATGCCCCTTCCTGTGTCTCGTGTATATGATGGACCCCCTTGTGCTTGCAGTGGTACAATTGTGGTCTTAGTCGATCGATAAGATGATTTATTGAATTGAGCGCTGGAATATGTTTGATTGTAAAAACATCCTGCATCCTGATTGTTTACATACGTAGTATTACATATTTATATATTTGCTATTGATTAATTCAGGAGTCCTCTAATTTGCAATTCTGATCACTTGATAATCGAACATTTGTGATGCGAAGTACATAACGTCTAGAAAACCCCGTGTTGTGGGTTTGCTACCACGGACAAAGCTTTATTTATTTTGTTAACCGACGTACGTTACGTCCGGAAATATTCGTTTTGTGAGCTCGTTTTCACTGTAAAAGCATGACGACCGGACAGTAGAAATATACATGTGGCAACGAATGAACAAACATAGCGGTGAACATACAGGGAATTAATATATACAGCTGCCTATATTACCTACATACATGCAATTTCAACTTATAATCGTTTGGATTCACTCCAACTAAACCTGCGCATCGTGTCCTTAGGCATCTCATGAGCTACGCAGGCCAGGCAGCAACTCTTGTTTTTTTTTTTGTGTGTGAACGAATCTTGAAAGATAATACAACCCTTCACCGCATCACACTACCTGCACGAAATGTCAAATACGTGTTAGTGACAAACAGACTGTGACGGAGTACCAGTCACAAAATACCTAAACACGACACACTAAACTATCTACCATAGCATGGTCGGCAAAGACCGGGGAAAGATCCCGCCGAGAATTGCCCCCAGTCGCGCTGCTACCATTCGAAGAACCTTTCATTTAGATTACAAAAGACAAGGATGACATTCAGAACGTTAAACAGCACACGCATCCGTGGGCGGCAAAAGATCCCGCCAGGAGCAGTCCGCGATCGCGCTGCTACTACGTAAGCCAAAATCGCAAACAACGAGATGTGCGTGGGTGAAAGGGCGCGTTACGTGGGCGCATGCGGTATAGCAAAAAAAGCCGCCGTCCTGCGTACGATTCAAACAACCAAACCGTGCCGTTGGAGCCGCCCAACGGAGATAGGCAAATCCGCGGAAAACACGGTCAGGGCAGGACAAAAACAATCCTAGTGCGAAAGAGAATTCCGAGCGCACAAAAGTAGACACGATGTTGGTTTTTCTGCAAGGTCAACAAACCACGGTTTAAAATAGTGCAAAAACAAAAGAAATCTACCGGAAGTAATGAAAACAGTGCAGTGTAGAGCCGCCACCAAAGACCGCTGCTGCAGCGAGATGTATACGGGGATTCTGAAGTTTTGGAGGCGAATAAATAGCCCATCAAGGACCATTTCCGCATCACCAACTTATTGATATATCGTTCATTTATTTTGCAATATACAGCGGCTGTGGGATATTTGCTCTGTTTTTCTTGTTTTCCCCGCTGAAACAAGCGGTGAGCTCACGCCTGGGTTTGGCGGATCACAGCAGTGCTTTAAGAAATCCGGTTTCCCCCCTGCTACGCTAGTACTATAGTTACTCCCCTTGACGCAGTTGAGCAGGAAGGAAATTGAGCGTGCGTGATCTAACGGTCTGTGTTTCGATGACGAAACATGATGATCGCAGTCCATTCGTATCGTTCCATTCGATTTCTTGGGTACAGTGACACCGAGGTACCGACGCGACGTCTTCGAGTTTTACAGTGGGGAATTAATTATAAATAGGGAGGTTCCGATTTTTGTTCCGGATTACGAATTACGCGTTAACGTCATCGCCGTTATGACGTCAATCGTAATCCGGGATGACCTTAACTCGGAATGAGCATCAAATGCAAAAGGGAAGGGCTATACGCGCTGGAACTGGAACGTGGTTTCCGTCTCAGTCCCGAAAAAATTCTGAACCAGCGTGACGGTCATATCGTCTCGCATCGTCTCGCGTGTCATCGTGAATTTAATTTCCAGGATTATTAAAACAAATCATCTATTTATCTTCCATCGATATCGCGGATACGATTGCCGTTGGCGTTGACTCGCTCAAGGATAAAGAGCTGCGCACCAACATTTACTGCTCATAATTTTCTCAACGGTCCTTCGCTTCGCCTCATGGGCGGAACGATGTCGTGGCTGCTGTGTTATGCGCAGGGATTTCGGAAGTGTTTGACTGCTTTTATTTTTCAGTTTGTTTATGCATATGTGCCGCCCTACGGTCCTGGAAAACGTTAGTATGCTGATAACGACATGCTAAACGCGTGCTAACGACATGTTAACGAATTATAACTATGCATGCTAACGACATATTAACAGTCGATAGTATGTCGTTAGCATGCTGTTAGCACATGTCCTAACTGGAATTTATATGCTAACGACATGCTAACGACATACTACCGATATGTGCTAACGACACACTAACGCAACGTTAGCATGGCGTTAGCACGTTCTTAGTACGACATACTAACGGCATCATAACGGCATATTAACGGCATACTACGGACATGCTAACAATGGCAAGCCAAGTGGTTTAGTATGCCAATATGATGTCCATAGCATTGCATTAGTATGTTTTTAGAATAATATGTCCATGCTAACGCAACCATCATAAACGCATACTAAAAGCATGCTATGGACGTGCTACGCGGATACTAACACTGATATGATAACTTATGTTAGCATGTTCATATAGTGTCATTAGCATGCCTTTAGCATGCTATGATCGTACTAACAAGTACATACTAAACGCATACTATCAACATGCTATTCACATGTTAACGATACGATACTAACGACATGCTATGGACGTACTACATACATACTAATGCCGATATGATAACTGATGTTAGCATGTGCATATAACAGCATTAGTATCCCTTTAGCATGCTATGCTCGTGCTAATGATTACGTACTAAACGCATACTATCGATATGCTAATGACATGCTAACGACATACTAATGGCATGCTAGCACCGGTGTGTATGCTAGCACACGCGTATACGCGGGGAACAAAGTTGTGACCAGCATGCTCAACTAAGCAGGTTTGTACACAGGAAAGCAAGTGAAGACTATTAGCAATACAAACTGAATAAAAAAAGTTATTTATACAGACCATGGTCGATAAAGACCTTGGCCAATGTTCACGGATTCAAGTGATCCTACTTTGAGCCATGAAAGGCTTTTTCAACCGCCCCTTTGCGGATGTAGGAGGCGTCAACTACTAGCGCCACCGACTGCTTCTCCAGGACGGCGTCCTTTTTCCCGCGGAATGCGGCGTAAAAGAACTTTTCAAATGCCTTGGCCTCCTTGGAATCCTTCGTCTCGAAAAAGACCTCGGTTTTTTTTATGATTGTGTTCAAAGCAGCAATGGCTTTCCCACCGAACTCGTCAACGCCGACGGTTCCGGTCCGGTGGTTCACTTTTTTCACCTGAGGAAAAACACTATTCAAGTTAATTGGCAAGCAAGAAATAACAAGGGAAACCGTATCGCTGTAATAATATGCTATGAGCATACTAAAGACGTGTTAAAGACGTACTAACTAATAAAAACTTACAGCGAGCAAGGGAAGAGTTTGCATACCTCTATGGCAAGGAAGAGGGGGGGGAGCTTGAGGGCCTTGGGGTCCTCCCAGTGCCCGACCGTCGCGGAGAGGTCACATGCGGTGACCTCTCCCGCGAGGAGCGGGACCTCCGCCTTGAGGGACCCACTCGAGGTGAAGTAGCAATCCTCACCAAGGGGGGGATCCACCTCCTCGTCGTCATCGGTTTTCCGGCAGAACACCCATACGTGTGTTCCAACCGGGTACCTCTTCACGAGGTCGGCGTGATCCTCTTCGTCACTTTCGGAAGGCTCCCCCCCCTTCTCTTTTTTTCCATGCCTTGATCTTTTGGAGGGAGAGGCTACAACCGCTTGCTCCCCGCCCACCACCTCCTTGGTGGCCTCCTCCCTTCCTCCTCCTCCTCCTCAGCCACAGTATGGCTGAGTTGCTTGACCCAATGGTCTAAAAGATAATCGCCTGCAAAAAAGTATTGACATGTTCAGGTAGATATTACGTCGCTAATATGCTATGAACGTGATATGCTATACTATGCACGTGCTAACGCGGACGTGCAACACGAAAGGTGAACTATGTTATGACAGACGCAGTATGATAAAGGAGTGATAACGTGGTGCTAAGACAGTCCTAAGCGTTGCAAGAGGCAAGAAACTTACGTGCTTCCAGCAGCGTACCCTTGCCTTCCTCCCAATCCGTGGGAAGAGACAGGGTCTCGATCCCTGCTGCTTTGAAGGCGGCCATTTTCGCCTTCTCAGTGGGCTCCGATATTTTTAGCCCTTCCGCCCCGTCGACCTTGGAATACGGGTGGTTGGGACACGGCTTGTGTACCCATTCCTTCCCGTCCTTCAACCATCGCCCATATTTCCACGCGGTGCGGAAGTTATTAATGTCCGCGCGGACTTTGCCTTGAATGTATGGCACGATTGTGGGGTCGGAGGCGGGGTCGAAACCCGCCTCCTTCGCGATAGTGGGGACCAACTTTGGGTAGAGGTCGGGTTGGCCCCCCACTAGGACCACCGGATTCCACTCCTTCGTGGCCACTGCGCGCGCAAAGGAAGATCAACAAGTTAATTAACGAATAACCCACAAGAAGAAAAAAACGTGACTACAAGCGAGGTGCGTTCCTCAATGGGCGGGTCTATACCGATCACTTTCCTAATTGCGGTCCGCACCGCCCGCTCGTGGGGTTGGACAATCCCACGGACGCGCGTGACCGCTCCTTCTCTCCCCTTCCTTTTTTTGGTGGAGGCCAATCGTTTGAAGTTCCCCGCAGGTTTTGCGGCTTTGGCGGGGGCGGCCGCGCAATCGGGTGCGGAGTCTTTCGCCCTATGCCATGTTACATATTGGAGCAACCCCGCAAGGGATTGCTCCTCCCCCATGCTTTCGCATAGGTCTTCGTATGCCTCGCGCTCATCTTTGGTTGGGTGACTCATTTTTTCTTTGTACCTAAAGGTGTTGGTGTGGTGTTGGTAAAGGTGTAGGTGTTGGTGTTAGGTGTTGTACCTAAAGGGCTGCGCTGGAAGAACGAACTGTACGGAACTGTACGAACTTAGGGAGGAGTCCTTGGCGGCGTTAAGGTGCGTATAGCGCGACAGTAGCATGGACTTAGCACTAGCCGTTTGCGTGTGACACACTTGCCGATATCGTCTATAGCACATAGCCGTTTGCGTGTTCGGAATTTTGAATTCCGATGTCTTTCTACTGTGCGATTTTGACCATCGCTGATCGTATCGTAATCTTCAATTCTGCATCACCTACACCGATGTCACGACGTCACGCTCAATTTTTTTTAATTTTCGCCAAGCCCTTCACTCGCGTCATCGTCAATCCTCATCGATCGATACAGTATCGCCATCGTCTCAGAATGCCCATCGTTAAGGTCACGTGGTCGAGTGGACATAATGTGTGCTTTTGAGCGTGAGGTCACTGGATCGATGCCCCCTGAAAATTTTCAATTTATGTTGGTTTGGCTTTAGCGTGATAGGGAAATTTGTGAAAACATTCTCCCCCCACATTATGTTAGCATGTCGTCAGCATGTCGTTATCACATCATGTGTTAACGACATGCTAACCGCATGCAAAAGACATACTAAAGAAGCGAATCTTTTAGGGAATATTCCTCAGGCCTGTTAGCACGTCCGTATTTAGCATGCCTTTAGCATGGTTTTCAGTCCGTAGGGCGCCCGTAGCACGGCAGTAGCACGCCCGTAGCATGCCAGTAATATGTCCTTAGCACATGTCCTAACTGGAACGCCCATAGTTAAGGCCCATATATACACGTGCTACCGACGTTCTACCGCCGTGCTAACGGCGTGCTAAGCTCAGACGTGCTAACAGGCCTGAGGAATATTCCTCAAAAGATTCTCCTGATAGCATGCCGTTAGCACGTCGTTAGAGGTCATATGTATATATAAATGTGTATAATTACTATGACCTCTAACGGCGTGCTAACGGCATGCTAACATAAGGAATATTCCAGGAATATTCCTCAGGCTGTTAGCACGTCTGAGCTTAGCACGCTGTTAGCACGGCGGTAGAACGTCGGTAACACGTGCATATATGGGCCTTAACTATGGGCGTTCCAGTTAGGACATGTGCTAAGGACATATTACTGGCATGCTACGAGCGTGCTACTGCCGTGCTACGGGCGTCCTACGGACTGAAAACCATGCTAAAGGCATGCTAAACATGGACGTCCTAACACGCCGGAGGAATATTCCCTAAAAGATTCGCTTCTTTAGTATGTCCTTAGCATGCGATGTTCCAGTTAGCACACGTTCTAAGGACATATTACGGCCGTGCTACGGCCATGCTACTGCCGTGCTACGGGCGTGCTACAGGCGTGTAACGGGCGTGTTACCGGCGTGCTACGAGACAGTTTAGCATGCTACAAGCATGCTAAACTCGGAAATTATGACACATCTGAAGAAGATTCCTCAAAAGAATCTATTCCGTCCGTAGCATGTCGTTAGCTTGTTATGCTCATCCTAGTGACGTGCTACCTAACGAAGGTCTTTCGGACCTCCTATACTCCAATTACTATGAAGGTAGGGGGAGGGGGGAGGGGGGGTCGCGGGGTAATAGGGTTGCAATGCCCCGAAAAGGAGAGCATTTCTCCGCGCTACGTGAAGAATCGGCTCGCCAAGTTCCCCCCAATGCATCCGAGGACGAGGTCGTGCTTGCGCCCGCAAGAACACCTCGTACGGCCCCGGGCCACCGTGGCCTTTCCCTCCAACAACAACAACAACGACCAGTGGACAAAAGCAATGTGCCACGACTATCCCGCCAGGCCATGTGTAACCCAGCTCCTCACCCAGTACCCTCGACACCACATCCAAGTTTGGTGAATGGTACCACCTCCCGCCCAAGTAGGCCGGCAACGGCACTTGTTGCCTGCGAGACTGTTGGTCGTCCGGAGGGTTTCCGGTTGGGTCACCTTTTCGAGAAGCCCACGAAGGAGCTTCGAGTCAGCCAATGGGCGGAAACCACGGTGGCGTGTGTATATGATCCAAGGTGAGTGCTTTACCCTATAGTTTTAGCATTCCTTTCGAGATGTACGGGTCGCGGACAGGCAACCACGGCATGCATGTTTCAAAAAGTCGTACTACATGGTTTGTAGGATGCCGTATATAGTGCTCGGGAATATTGAAGGCCTATTTAAGGGCTCGCTTGTTGTTATACGACCTGTTGAAAGTATTTTAACCCGCCGCTTTCGAACTTGGCAGGTGCCCGTCACTCGAGATGCAGCGTGCTCTTTGTGAAGTAACCGCTGGCCTGTTGAAAGTGCGGGAGTACAGACACGTCGGCATGGTTCACATTTACACCTGTTGTCATGCCAAGGACGAACCGACTTGCATGACTCCCCACGAGTTTCATGCTTGCGCACTAGAAATGGTAACCACCCAACGGCGCTACCCGACATGGTTGCCAATCCCGTCCATTTTGGTTGAAGAACCAGGCAAGGTAATGTACGGGGACCACGCATTTTCCATACAAGTACGGGAACGTGAAGTGGCGGATTGTCTCGTGTCCATTGCCGCGAAAATCATGCACATTGTCGCCGCCTCCATCGATGCCAGCAACCTGGCGAGGTGAGCCCCCCTTCCCCCCCCCTTGCATTGGAATGTTTGCATGTCGGCGCTAGGGTTCCTTTGATATACCGTTAGCATGCTAACGGCATAATAAGTGCGTGCTATCTCCAGGCTCGGCCACGACTCCCCGCTGCCCGCCTCGCCTTCGCCACTCCCCGAGCCGATGGGCGACCCCAACGACCACACCACCCCTCCCCCGTCCCCGTCCTTGAGAGGGCGAATCTGACTCTTCATCCATGATGGAGGTCGATGCCGAGCCCCAGGTCGCCGACCTCTTCATGAGCCATAACGATGCCAAATTGGCGAGGTGCGTCCCTACTCGTGATGTTATCGCCGGGCGTTAGTACATTGTTAGCATGCCCGTAGCATACCAACGGCATAATAAGTGCGTGCTATCTCCAGGCTCGGCCACGACTCCCCGCTGCCCGCCTCGCCTTCGCCACTCCCCGAGCCGATGGGCGACCTCACCGACGACACCACCCCTCCCCCGTCCTTGAGAGAGGACGACTCCGACTCCAGCACCGACCGTACCACTCCTCCCGCGTCTTTGAGAGAGGGCGACGACGAGCAGTATGACAATCGACTTCGCAATCTTGTGCGAGGATGTACCGTGGAATATCGCAAAGCCTACCATGACCCTTGGGCATCGATACTTGTTGGTGACTTGGTGGACCAGATGCCTGAGCCCTCCTATACAACCTTTTGCGCGGATCGGTTACTAGAGGTGCGGTTCGCGGGCAAGGTTTTTCGATGTGAGGCAACGGACGGGGTCATGACGTTGGCTGCGATGGTCCACGTTTTCTACGACCTCTTTGATTGGGTTGATCATTGTATGTCCACGGGCTTCCAAGGGGCACCGGCAAATTGGAGTTACGCCCAAGACGAAGGCAGTGATCATGAGCCTACCCGCGCACATCCCGAGACGACCGAGCTCCCCGACCACTCTCCGCGTCATGGGGATGTGAACCTGGCGAGGTGACCCCCCCCCCGCCCTTAGGAATGTTTGCATGTCGGCGTTAGGGTCCTTTGATACCCCGTTAGCATGCTAACGGCAGTATAAGTGCGTGCTATCTCCAGGCTCGGCCACGACTCCCCGCTGCCCGCCTCGCCTTCGCCACTCCCCGAGCCGATGGGCGACCCAATGCAGGACTCAACCCCTCCCGCGTCCTTAAGAGAGGACGACGACGCCTCTCCAGCCGCCACGCTTTTGCCACACCCCGAGACGACCGAGCTCCCCGACCACTCTCCGCGTCATGGGGATGTGAACCTGGCGAGGTGACTCCCCCCCCCCTAGGAATGTGTGCATGTCGGCGTTAGGGTCCCTTTAGGACGCCGTCGGCATGCTAACGGCATAATAAGTGCGTGCTATCTCCAGGCTCGGCCACGACTCCCCGCTGCCCGCCTCGCCTTCGCCACTCCCCGAGCCGATGGCCGACCTCACCGACGACACCACCCCTCCCGCGTCCTTGAGAGAGGACGACGACGCCTCTCCAGCCGCCACGCTTTTGCCACACCCCGAGACGACCGAGCTCCCCGACCACTCTCCGCGTCATGGGGATGTGAACCTGGCGAGGTGACCCCCCCCCCTTAGGAATGTTTGCATGTCGGCGTTAGGGTCCCTTTAGGACGCCGTCGGCATGCTAACGGCATAATAAGTGCGTGCTATCTCCAGGCTCGGCCACGACTCCCCGCTGCCCGCCTCGCCTTCGCCACTCCCCGAGCCGATGGGCGACCCCAACGACGACACCACCCCTCCCCCGTCCCCGTCCTTGAGAGAGGGCGAATCTGACTCTTCATCCATGATGGAGGTCGATGCCGAGCCCCAGGTCGCCGACCTCTTCATGAGCCATAACGATGCCAAATTGGCGAGGTGCGTCCCTACTCGTGATGTTATCGCCGGGCGTTAGTATATTGTTAGCACGCCTGTAGCATACCAAACGTGTCCTAACGACATACTATCCGCAGGTCGGTGTCGACGGAGATCCAGGCCGAACATGTGTGCATGACGCCTTTAGAGATGGCATGGAAGCTGCGAGACGACGCACATGAAAAGGCAATACGGGAGGGAGAACTGCGAGAAGATGGATTCTTGCTATGTGATTGTGGCATGTGCTATGGCACGGCCACGTGGTGGGGTAAAACAACCGTATGGCGTCACCGGAAGCTATTTAAAAGGATTCGCCGCGCACGTGCCTACGCGGATGCGGTAGATGTCTCCGTACCGGATGTGCGTATGGGCATGGCTTTGGACGATGACCCCGAGACGACAGAGCTCCCCGACCACTCTCCGCGTCATGGGGATGTGAACCTGGCGAGGTGACCCCCCTTCCCCCCCCTAGGAATGTTTGCATGTCGGCGTTAGGGTCCCTTTAAGACGCCGTCAGCATGCCGGCTAACGGCAGTATAAGTGCGTGCTATCTCCAGGCTCGGCCACGACTCCCCGCTGCCCGCCTCGCCTTCGCCACTCCCCGAGCAGGTTCAAGTGGACGATCGTGAGGTAGCGGATGCCGACCGCTCCGACGATCCGACGATCCACGAGGAGGATTTGGAAAGTTTCGACGATGACCGCTCGTCCTACAGCGATGATTTCGCATCATGCCAAGGCGAGAACTTTGAGGAATGCGGGGATCCATTTGCCGAGGTTGAGGGTGATGACATTGGCGAAGCCGGATCTATGAAAGACGACGACGATCGGATGGATGCAGACGATGAGATCATGGACGACATGAGAACATACAGCGACGGCCGAGTTGATCGCAGGGATCAAGAGGTTGATGGCCGGGCATCAAGAGGTGAGCACATACAGTAAACACTCGATTTTAAGAAAACAGGAATTTTAGGTCAGCCTAACAACTTTATTTCTTATTTATATAGAGATTTTAAATATGGAGTGTTATGTGTTAAATATTGTGAAGAAATCAAAAAAGCTGGCTACTTTCTTATTGGCGGGTTTTCTTATTACTGAGTGATTACTGTATGTGTTGGCATGCTGATAGCATACAGACAGTATGCCTTTAGCATGATCCAAGTGTGCTAGGGACGCACTATGCCACCGATTGTTATATAATGATCACGGCGTTCGATGGTGACCACACGCAGGAGATGGACGCGAACCCCGTGGCAGACCCGCGCCACCCACCGATTAACTCCTTCAAGATGCTTCTCGACCTCTTGGAATGGAACACCGAAGGCAAGATGTCGCGAGACTCGTTTGACAAGCTCCTCGCCATCATTCATGAACATTTCGGAAAACATTTGGGAACCTTTCCAACGAACTTCAAAGCCGCATGGAAACAGTTCGAAGTGTTCGACGCCCCCTGCAACAGGGTTGACTTATGTGTGAAAGGATGCGTGTTCTTCGAGGGAGAGTACGCCACCGCCGACGTGTGCCCGAAGTGCAATGAGCCCCGGTGGGAGGCATTGGGCGAGATGGGGGAAGTGGACGCGGGGAAGGGCAAGAAAGCGCGATCACAATTCTTTTGGTGGAATGTTGCGGACTTGCTGAGACGTGTGTACGCAAATCCATACACCGCGGAGATGATGCTCGCTCACTCCAGGCACGTTCCACCGGCAGACGGATCGGTGCGCACTATCTGGGGTAAGTCTTCCACACAGTACCCCGTTATCATGTGGTTAGCATGTAAACGACGTCTTACGCCTGTCGTTAGCGTGTGTTTAGCATGTCTAACTCATTTACACGTGTTCTATGCCTTCATCGGATGGTAAGGAATGGCAGGAGCGGAAGAACGTGCGACACGTCGATTTTTTCAAGGAGGCCAGGAACGTGAGCATTCTGTTGAGTGCGGATGGGGCGGCTTTGTGGCAAAACAAAATGGGGGTGTTCCCTATCTACTTTCAAATCTTGAACCTACCTCCGGAGCTTCGCACGAAGTATGAGAACATGGAGGTATACGGAATCATTGAAGGACAGCACCCTGCGAACTCCCAATTACTGTATGGCAAGCTGGTGGATGAGCTCGTGGAGTTGTGGGACGAAGGCTTTGTGTGTTGGGACTCATACACCGACGAGCACGTGCGGTTGAAGGTCATGCTCTTTGCCATACTCATGGACTATAAGGGAGCGGTTGATGCCGCACAAGTCATGGACGTCGGTTCGTACGCTGGGTGCCTAGTATGCAAGATCCGGGGGACATTCGCAACATGTTTGCACAAGATGGTGTACATGTTCAGCAAGCAAGATCCACCAGGTATGTATATAGCACGTTCTTAGCATACTATCGGTATCGTACGAACATGCTAAAGGCATGCTATCCGTATCATGAATGCATTCTGGACGTATGTTTGACGATTTCTTTGTTCTCACTTCGGCTTAGGCACTCAACCGTTGCGCACGGACGCCGAGTACAAGCGTCATGGCGCAAGGCACGAAGATCTACGGGATAGTGGAGACCCAGAACTTTCGGGCGCGACCTTGGAGGAGAGCATGAGAAAGACGGGCGTGAAGTTCTTGAGCGTGTTTACTCGGTTGGTTTACTTCAAGCTCTACCGTGATTTCATCCTGGATGGCATGCATGACATCATGAACTTAGCGAACAGGATTGCCGCATCATTGCTCGGGGTCGACTTCACCGACGCCGTCCGCCAGCAAGCGAGAGAGGATGGTGTCCACCCCACGTGGCATGCCACAACCAAGGTGAAGAATAGTAAAGGTAGGCAACTATTCGCGTGTTAGCATGTTCATAGGGTTGTGATAGGTTGTTGTGGCAATATTACCGACAGCCTAAACGCATGCTAACAGTATTTTCATGTTTTTTTAATTGTGCCGCAGGGGCGGAGGTTTTGGTGTACAAGATGACGCATGGACCTTTCGCGATTCCACCCCGCCCTAACAAAACGTCCACCACGAAGCGATGTTTGGAGACCGCGCGCTTGTTTTTGCGGAGCATCAGGGCGACGGAGGGATGGGGGCGTGGTCACTTACGATTGCTACAAACTACCGCCGATAAGAAAGCCGCCAAGCACATTCGGGCTCATGACGGTTTGAAGCTCGTGCAGAACGGTACCATGGCGGCAGTCTGCGCTTGGCCACGAGATTACGGGCAGCCCGCCAATCCATTGGCGAAGATAGTGGGCCGAATGACCATGATCGTGCGGGAGCTGACGACGAAACAAGTGCGGCCTCAGGTAATCTGTTAGCATGTCGTTAGTAGGTAAGCATGATACCGTTAGCACGTTAAGCACAGTATATGGGCGTCCTAACATACTGCTATGTGCAGGATATGGGGCTACTTGCACGAGAATCGAGAAATAGAGCTATTTTTCAAGGACTTGGAGGCGGCCGGACCAGCGTATATGTGGTGTGTTATTAACACTCACATGTTTTCTCACATGGTCACGCAACTTGAGAAGTATGGTCCAATGCGGGAAGTGTGGATGTACGCCTTTGAGTCCTTGAACGGCCACATCAAATCCCTAGCGAGGAGCAACTCCATGCCCGTTCCAGCCATAATGAATTACTTCAGTCGCGTGAAGCTGTTGCGTCTGGTGCGTGGGATAATCACTTTCATTACGGCAGGCGTCTCCACCCGGGTGCCGGCGGCCGTGACCATGGGGAGCCGCGGGGCGATTGCGGTTGAGGTATCGGCTAGGGGGAAGCGGGTGGTCTTGCGAGATGATGAAATCCAACACATCAAGGTTTGGATGCGCACTCACATTCCGGCGTATGGAGACCTGGTGGAGAGATGGGAGAAGTATGCGGAGGACGCGCGCAGGTGATCCCATCATTTCCTGAGGAGTTGTTGGCCCCGTACGTTCTGACGCCGCTATTACGTCTTTAGTACGCCATTAGCATACTAACGGCAATATATGACTGTGCACAGATGGAATGCCAAGATGCGGTCGCGAAACAAAAAATACAGGCTCGCGGTTTGTACAAAGGAGGGTAAGCCTGAGCACATACGCGAACCCGTATTTGGAGCATATGCGGATCCGGCAGAATGGCTGGGCCGAAAGTTCACAAAGGACGAGATGTTGCTCATGGCGGGGCCGGCACCGGTTTGCTATAGTTTCGCGCACATTAAGATCGGCGACGCCCATTACCGCACGGCTACGACCGATCGGAATAAGCGCACCGTGCATAAGCTATTTTCGTACGTTCTTCGTGAATGAGGAAATGGACAGTGATGGGAACGTAATCTTCAACGAGAAGGGTGAGCCAAAAACCGATGAAATCGACAGGTGAGGAAGCAACGACAATGTATCGTGCAGTTATGATGTCTTTAGTATTTCGGTAGCATGTGATCGGCACAAGGATACCATGCTAACCGCATATTAAGGGCATTTGGACCAGCAATTGTGGTTTTCACAATCGTGGGCTTGGCGAAATGCAGGCACGGCCGCATTACCAAAATAGTGCGAGTGGAGATTGCTGGAGAGTTGTACACCTTACTCAAGTGCGATTGGCTTGCAAAGCCGACCGAGCGAGAAACAGATCAAGGCCTACCGTCTACGAAACTCCATTCTCGGCCCGGATGATTTGACTAGGACGGTCTACACCTTCAACCCGCACGTTGACCCAGCAGCCTTTGAGCACAAGGAGCCATTCATATTACCCAATCGAGTAGAACAACAAGTTGTTATTGTGCCACATCCGTGCATGGAGACCGCCGTTATTCTCGACCCAACGGCCGACTTCTTTGAGTGCATAGGATGACATTAGAATGTTAAATGTGTGATAATGACATGCTAACGCTGACGTGCTATCGGCGTCCTAAGGACATGCTAGCGACATATATATACTAACGTTCCTACCTTTCCGAGGAATTCCGCTCGCTTACCACCTGACCCGAATCGCATCATACTCCGTGGCATATCCTTCCCCTGCCCTTCTAATCACCATATGACATGTTCCTGGTGATCTACGCACCCCCACATGCCTCACCACTCACTACCCCTCCAGTTGGCGCGAACACATGCTTAAGGCGCAGTGGCGTTAGCATGCCTTTAGCATGTTTGATGTGTGATAATGACATGCTAACGCTGACGTGCTATCGGCGTCCTAAGGACATGCTAGCGACATATATATACTAACGTCCCTACCTTTCCGAGGAATTCCGCTCGCTTACCACCTGACCCGAATCGCATCATACTCCGTGGCATATCCTTCCCCTGCCCTTCTAATCACCATATGACATGTTCCTGGTGATCTACGCACCCCCACATGCCTCACCACTCACTACCCCTCCAGTTGGCGCGAACACATGCTTAAGGCGCAGTGGCGTTAGCATGCCTTTCGCATGTTTGATGTGTGATAGTGACATGCTAACGCTGACGTGCTATCGGCGTCCTAAGGACATGCTAGCGACATACTAACGTTCCTACCTTTCCGAGGAATTCCGCTCGCTTACCACCTGACCCGAATCGCATCATACTCCGTGGCATATCCTTCCCCTGCCCTTCTAATCATCATATGACATGTTCCTGGTGATCTACGCACCCCCACATGCCTCACCACTCACTACCCCTCCAGTTGGCGCGAACACATGCTTAAGGCGCAGTGGCGTTAGCATGCCTTTCGCATGTTTGATGTGTGATAGTGACATGCTAACGCTGACGTGCTACAGTATCGGCGTCCTAAGGACATGCTAGCGACATACTAACGTTCCTACCTTTCCGAGGAATTCCGCTCGCTTACCACCTGACCCGAATCGCATCATACTCCGTGGCATATCCTTCCCCTGCCCTTCTAATCACCATATAACATGTTCCTGGTGATCTACGCACCCCCACATGCCTCACCACTCACTACCCCTCCAGTTGGCGCGAACACATGCTTAAGGCGCAGTGGCGTTAGCATGCCTTTAGCATGGACATGCTAACAGGCCTATGGGGCTTTAGCATGCCGTTAGCACGCATGCTAACACCTATCTGGCGTTAGCATGTCATAGCATGTCCATGGCACGCGTTTAGCATGTCGTTAGCAGCATACTAACGTTTTCCAGGACCGTAGGGCCGACTCACGATACTCGTTTTGTGCAGCTTGTGTCGCAGGTTTTCCGATGGCGAGGAGGGGCGCGCTTTCTTGAGGTGTGGAAGTCTAGGGCAACCTAGCTTGGGATCACACCCAACCACATCGGACCCACCTTGTTCTCACATTTTATTCAACTCACTTTGAATATGCATACAAAGTTTGAGCAGCATCGGGTTGGGATAAGCTATAGACTGATTTTGTTTTTGGGTTTATGGCGTCTTCTTCGCGACCTCTTGGGGTGTGGAAGTCAAGGATGGGCATGCCAACCTTGCTTGGGTTCGAACCCAACCACATCAAAGGCATCTTATTTGCATATATTCATGCATTTGTCTTCGATATTCATGCAAAGTTTTAGGATCATTGAGTTAGGATAAGCCTTAGGCAGATTTATATTTGTGGGTTATTGCGCATTGCTTCCTTCTTGAGGTGTGGAAGTCAAAGTTGACGTTTGCCAACTTCGCTTGGAATCAAACCCAACCACGTCGGTATCGTACTACTTTTTTTATGTAACTTCAATAGTTATCCATATTTGCGTTTAATGTCGTGAGGTCATGTCATAGGCTTATGGGTTCATGGCGAACCCAAACCCAAAGCAAATAAATCTGCCTTAGAAATCAATTGCTCGTTTCGCGCACAAGTAACTTGAAGCCTTGAGCTTCAGGTAACTCAAATATATATACGTTGGCATTATTTGTGCCAAGTTTCGTACGCTAGAACGCACGGGAAGCCCTCGGCTGATTGGCATCTTTGGGTTTGGGTACGTTCGAACCCAAACCCAAAATGCTCTTTATCAAGAGGCGACCATTCCGTGTACACTCATTGAAAGTCTTTGCGCTTAAGAGGGTGCACTAATATTACTGTCAGCAATATCAGTGCCAAGTTTGGTGCGCTAGTACGCACGAAAAGCCCTCGGCTGCAAAGCTTTTCATGCTTTGTGTCGACCTCAAGAAGGAAACAATGCGCCATAACCCACAAAGATAAACCTGCCTAAGGCTTATCCTAACTCAATGATCCTAAAACTTTGCATGAATATCGAAGACAAATGCGTGAATATATGCAAATGAGATGCCTTTGATGTGGTTGGGTTCGAACCCAAGCAAGGTTGGCATACCCATTCTTGACTTCCACACCCCAAGAGGTCGCGAAGAAGACGCCATAAACCCAAAAACAAAATCAGTCTATAGCTTATCCCAACCTGATGCTGCTCAAACTTTGTATGCATATTCAAAGTGTACTGGAATATCCTAGTTCACTAGATATCAGAAACTCCCGAATTGTGTGGATAAACTCATAAGATAAATAAACCCTAAGCTAGATATACCCGGAACGGTCTCGGACGGTTTCGGAGTCTAGCCTACCTGTGACACGGCGTGTGTCACAGCACGAACCTATAGATCAGTCAGCAGTCCAGTGTTGGCCTAGGAGTCTGTCATAGGGGCCTGACCGGGACTCCCAGTCAGGGCTGCCTATACAGATTTCAGCACACCACCCCAGCACTGTGGGCGGTGACTGTCTAGGAGAGTGAGATAATGTAAGATAAGTTAGGGCAGGAGCCAGGTTGACAGACCTAACTGCTAATCCAACTGTGCAATTCTGAAACACAAATTGGAAACCCTCTAGCTAGCACAGGTGCAGAAACCTACGGGCATTGTGCACCCGCTAAACAATTGAAAGGCACCGAGCTAGCAAGCCAGAATATAACTTGTAGATGTCAAAAGCAAAAGCATAAACCATAAAAGTTGTTGAAGTCACCGGAGTTCCGCACACCACCATGTTGGTGTGCATCCAGAGTGAACAAGAAGTCAATCGACAGTAGCCAGCGGTGGTCTCAATCAAGTCCGACCCGAAGGGAGGGTTCCCGAAAGGACCTCTCGCATGTAGAGCCACACCGTAGAAGAAGGCCATGTCGAAGCTCAAATCTGCCTGAGCAAGATCCTGAAAGATGTCAGGGGGCTCGGGCGGCTCAAGCGGTGGCACATTGTCAGCCACAAAGAAACCCTGAGCCGGGATCACGGATTCAACAAATTCATTCGTGGAGAAAATTGACGGAGTCTCCCAATCGAGATCACCACCAGGCGAAGGCAATCCCGCAGCCGACTGAGCATCGGGCACAGCTGTTGGATATACCCCTAGGACTTGGGATATATTCACTCAGTGACGTTTTCTCAGAATGTAATAAAGTTGATAAGTTAACCCGATATAACGGGCATAAACAGTTAGGGTTCGGGTTCGGGTGACAGTCATACACACTACTATAGGAAGAGTCACAAAGCAAGCGGTGTGACTGTTCCAGCATCCCTTTCGCTACGTAGGGAGAGTTCATTTCGGCAGCTTCGGGGTGGGTGGTGTCGATCGTGACACCACACCAACCCCACCGGCCGATGACCGCATGGACTCTGTGGCTACCCCTGAGGCACCGCTTGATCTTTCAGCATTCTACACTGCGGCCCCGAGCATCATGATAAAGCCTATCCAACACCAGGTGGGAAGGAAGTCATAGCCCGATCGCGTCATGGTGACCTGAAATCGCGACCTGACCTCATCAAGGCGTGACACAAGCGTTGCCACGCTCGTGTCGCCGGCGATTTCTGGCGAAATCGCTTCCTCACGCCACGTCAGTCGTCACGCGTTGTCGCTCGCGGGAAAACTGTTACCTCACGGAAATTCATATGTCGCTTTGTACAAAATCTTGTCGTTTTCTACAGTTTTCCCATGTACTTAAATATGGAATTTACCACAGGTCCCATGCCATCTTCACTGAAAACGTGAAAAGTCCATTCTATATTTTAAAGCATACAATTATATTATTGTATTATTGTTTAAAGCATATAATCGTATAATCATATAATTATATAAAGAAATTACGGAATCTAATATATTTACTGTACGTCATAATATACACAAGTATTATATTAATATTTGTATTTATAACATACTGTCTGGTATGGAGACGAGGGCGATATGGTGGGGGGAAGGTGGGGAGGGGGGGGGAGGTTGGATATGTCGATAGCCGCGCAGGGGGTGGGGGAGGAGCCGGACGGATCCATGGACATAAAAGTCGGGTATTGACGCCCGATATTGTTTTATCGATTAATCGCAGAAATCGTGCCTATCGATTTTATTCCGTTGCCGAAATAATAATAAAAACACCCTCCACCCGCCCGCCCCCCATAGTTGATTTAATTTATCCCCCCGCCCCCCCACATTAATAAAATAAATCAAATCTTATTAAATATAATACTTATGTGTGTGTGGGGGGCATACATATTACTTATGTGTGTGGGGGGGCATACAATGTGCCGTGGGGCATGGGGCATACGGTGCCGTGGGGCATGGGGCATACTCGTGGGGCATGGGGCATATAGTCCGTAGTGGGGCATGGGCATAAGGTCTCGTGGGGCATGGGGATACAGTGCGCCGTGGGGCATGGGGCATAGGGTAAGCGGGGACATGGGGCATAGGGTGTGCAAGTGGGGCATGGGGCATAGGGTGTGCCGGCCCCAACCATCAATCCCCCACACACACATAAGTATTATATTTAATAAGATTTGATTTATTTTATTAATGTGGGGGGGGGGGGGATAAATTAAATCAACTATGGGGGCCGGGCGGGTGGAGGGTGTTTTTATTATTATTTCGGCAACGGAATAAAATCGATAGGCACGATTTCTGCGATTAATCGATAAAACAATATCGGGCGTCAATACCCGACTTTTATGTCCATGGATCCGTCCGGCTCCTCCCCCACCCCCTGCGCGGCTATCGACATATCCAACCTCCCCCCCCTCCCCACCTTCCCCCCACCATATCGCCCTCGTCTCCATACCAGACAGTATGTTATAAATACAAATATAAATATAATACTTGTGTATATTATGACGTACAGTAAATATATTAGATTCCGTAATTTCTTTATATAATTATATGATTATACGATTATATGCTTTAAACAATGGGTAATGCTACAGACGCTGGAATTTCGCACATCTTTTTACTTATACACGATTATATAAATCTGGGCACCTCGCGCGATCGAGCCTGCCCACCATCGTCCTCACCGGCCGGTTCCGGTGGATCGTGATGACTACAACGTTCAACGAACACTTGGAACCTACATCTACAGCAGGGGTCGATGATAAAGGTCATGGTCAGCGCCCGCAATTCATTCTGCACTTTCATTCGCCTCGTAAGGCGAATACAGCTGAACTGCGGAACTGCTGTGGTACGTTTCTTGAGCGAGTGTTTTGTGTTTACTTGGTTTCTTGTGTGAACTAACGATGCGGGTTGTGTGGATCTCGTGCTGCAGGCTTAGAGATCAGACCGCGCCCTGAGATGTGGAGGGCTAAGTTAGCAAGTGCCAACCAAGTGTGGGATGAAACCCACCCACGTCGGACCCAATGCATAAAACGCTTTGCAGCCGAGGGGTTTTCGTGCGTCAGAGCGCACGAAACTTGGCACTAATATTACTGACAGTAATATTAGTGCACCCTTCGAAGCGCAAGGTGGGCCGTTGAGGATGCTGCAAGCGACTGCCACTTGACTTCAAGCGTTTTGGGTTTGGGTTTCACTAAAGTACCCAAACCCAAGACTGACTATCAGAATGGGCGTTCCCGTAAGATGTAGCTCATGTAAGCTGGCAGATATGTTCACACTAGTCCTGTGAACATATCCTGCAAGTTTCAAGGTATGCCGTTGAGTATGCTCCAAACGGTCGCATCTTGACTTAACGCGTTTTGGGTTTGGGTTTCAATGATGATTAATGTAGCCAAACCCAAGACTGCCTGGCAGGATGGGTGTTCCCGTGAAAGATAGCACACGAAACTTGACAGGTATGTTCACACTAGTCCTGTGAACATATCTTGCAAGTTTCAAGGTATGCCGTTGAGTATGCTTCAAACGGTCTCATCTAGACTAAACGCGTTTTGGGTTTGGATTTCAATGATGATTAATGTACCCAAACCCAAGACTGCCTGGCAGGATGGGCGTTCTCGTGACAGATAGCACATGAAACTTGACAGGTATGTTCACACTAGTCCTGTGAACATATCCTGCAAGTTTCAAGGTATGCCGTTGAGTATGCTTCAAACGGTCGCATCTAGACTTAACGCGTTTTGGGTTTGGGTTTCAATGATGATTGATGTACCCAAACCCAAGACTGCCTGGCAGGATGGGCGTTCCCGTGAAAGATAGCACATGAAACTTGCCATGTATGTTCACACTAGTCCTGTGAACATATCTTGCAAGTTTCAAGGTATGCCGTTGAGTATGCTCCAAACGGTCGCATTTTGACTTCGAGCGTTTTGGGTTTGGGTTTCAATGATGATTGATGTACCCAAACCCAATAATGCCTTTCAGGATGGGCGTTCCCGTTAGAAATAGCTCACGAAAATTTGCAAATATATGCATATAAAGGGTCTTACGAACCCTTCCAACAAGTTTCAAGGTATTCCGTTGAGTATGCTTCCAATGGTCATATCTTGACTTCGAGCGTTTTGGGTTTTCAAAACGCTTGAAGTTAAGATGTGACAATTGCAAGCATACTCAACGGCCCACCTTGCGCTTCAGAGGGTGCACTAATATTACTGTCAGTAATATTAGTGCCAAGTTTCGTGCGCTCTGACGCACGAAAACCCCTCGGCTGCAAAGCGTTTTATGCATTGGGTCCGACGTGGGTGGGTTTCATCCCACACTTGGTTGGCACTTGCCAACTTAGCCCTTCACATCTCAGGGCGCGGTCTGATCTCTAAGCCTGCAGCACGAGCTCCACACAACCCGCATCGTTAGTTCATACAAAAAACGAAGTAAACACAAAACACTCGCTCAAGAAACGTACCACAGCAGTTCAGCAGTTCAGCTGTATTCGCCTTACGAGGCGAATGAATGTGCAGAATGAATTGCGGGCGCTGACCATGACCTTTATCATCGACCCCTGCTGTAGGTTCCAAGTGTACATTGAACGTTGTAGTCATCAAGATCCACCGGAACCGGCCGGTGAGGACGATGGTGGGCAGGCTCGATCGCGCGAGGTGCCCAGATTTATATAATCGTGTATAAGTAAAAAGATGTGCGAAATTCCAGCGTCTGTAGCATTACCCTTAAACAATAATACAATAATATAATTATATGCTTTAAAATATAGAATGGACTTTTCACGTTTTCAGTGAAGATGGCATGGGACCTGTGGTAAATTCCATATTTAAGTACATGGGAAAACTGTAGAAAACGACAGATTTTGTACAAAGCGACATATGAATTTCCGTGAGGTAACAGTTTTCCCGCGAGCGACAACGCGTGACGACTGACGTGGCGTGAGGAAGCGATTTCGCCAGAAATCGCCGGCGACACGAGCGTGGCAACGCTTGTGTCACGCCTTCATGAGGTCAGGTCGCGATTTCAGGTCACCATGACGCGATCAGGCTATGACATCCTTCCCACCTGGTGTCCGATAGGCTTTATCCCTGCGAGACAGGTATAGCAGGGGCCGGCACGGCGGATGCCGATGCCGCCGCACCACCTGCCGGAACCTGCTCCTCCGGCATGTTCCCCGCTGCCGCGGGGCCGCACACCAGAGCCGATGCATGCGGCTCGAGAACCGCCCGTGGTGGGAAGGATGCGTGGGTGTAGTGCACCTTGCAGTTTGCCGCGGCATGGACCTCCGCGGCGAGATCGTCCAGCCGCTGATGAATGTCGTCACCTGCGGGCTCGTCAGCAGGCTGCTGCGGCTCTACCGTGAAGCCGTAGGCGGACACGTCGATCCCGCCCACCGCACCCGCACAGAGTACCGCAGGCGGCCCGTACGTAGATGCCGCAGTGGCAAAAGCCTCGGCCCCATCATCCGCCGCCTGCTGGAACAGGGCACACATGGCCAATGCACGCACCCCCTCCGCGTCCTCCTCGTCGATGTGAATGCAGAATGCCGCGGCCGAGTGCGGGGGATGCTGACGCCCGCCCAACGGACAGTCGCGGTAGAAGTGGCACTGCTCACCTTTTCCCGCCTTCTTGCCAGGGAAGATATCTTACCCCGATTGGCCGGCCCCGGGCCGAACTGAGTCGCCAAAATGAGGCCCGGGCCGAAGAGGGACCGAAAGAGAAATTGCTTTGGGGCCGAACCAATTTGGCGCAAATTTCTAAAAATTTGATGAAAATTTTGCGATTTTTGCATTTTCCCATACTTAAGATTAAAATTTGTAGTTCGGACCGGGCGGGCCGAAGACGGGCCGAAAGAATTTTTGATTTGGGGCCGTACCAGCTCAACGGAAGATATCTTCCCTGCTTCTTGCACCTCCCGCAAAAGGGCTTCGCCTTTTGGTCGTCACGGTCGAAACCGACTGCAGGCAGCGGGTGCGTGCCGACACGGAATCCCCGCTGCGTACCGCGCTGCTGCTGCTGCGGCTGCTGCCGCTGCTGCTGCGCCGCCAGCGCGTCCGTCCCGCGTTGCTGCCGTAGCAAGTCCTGAAGCTCGTTGATCTTGTTGAGAAGGGCGCCGTACTCGGTGCTTGAGAGCTGCGCAGAGATGCCGCTCTTGCCCGAGACTGCCTTCCCCGCCCCCGTCTGCGCCCAAGCCTGATAAATCTCCACCACAAGGGAGCGGAGAGACGCCAAGGAGACATGCGCGAGATCGGCCGCGAGAGGATACCGCACCTTGACCGCGGTGTAAAACACCGGGTCCAGCCGGTTGTACAGGGAGAGCTTCCTGGTCTCCTCGGTGGGTGTCCAGTCCGTAGCTTTGTTATCCCGCACCAGACGCTGTTCCCGAGCCAAGATGGGCTGCGGGTCAGTGTCTGCGGGATAACGCAACGCGGCGTGCTCCTCCTGGTGCGACTCACGCAGCGCCACCGGTACACAGCCCTTGATGATGTCCACCAGGGCTCGCCGTCCATCACGGTCAGACGAGGCGTCGGTGCCAGTCAACCAGACGTAGGCGTTGCTGTGCTTCTCGATAACCAGAGCCAGAACGTCGAAGAGCAAGCCGTTGACCTTGGTCACCACACGAGCCAGAGGGTCGTCGAGGTCAAAGGACGCCAGCTCCAGTCCAGCCGAATGAAACTCCGTACGCAGCTGCACCACCAGCTCGGAGAGGAGGCCAGCGTCGTCCGTACCGCGGAAGTGGTGCTTCTTGTCCCCAAGGACATCCTCGCGGACACCCTTGGCCCATTGGCGGTGTAGACGCGCTTTGTAGATGTCGTCAACCAGCTTGCTCTGCTCCTGTAAGTACTTCCTGGTCGCCACGTCTGCATCCTCGTTGGAAGTCGGAGCGGGGGTCGGAACAGTTGGCGTACGCACCGTCGGACTGTTCCGAACCCGTCTAATAGCCTCAATGAGGCGTCAATGTCACTGTCCCTGTCCAGGGACTTCTTCGCTCGGGTCAACATACCCATACTCTGAAAAGCCAGAGGGGAGGTGGTACGCAGTCGCGCGGTTGGGTGTGGTAGCGGGAAAATGGTAATGGTCAGCAGCGGAGAGGAGCTAAGAGAGTGGAGCGGCGAGGGGCACTCGAAGATGTCGTCGAAGTCGAAGGTGTCGCGAACACCAGCCCAGAAAACAGTAACCAGCAGGGCCAGTGCCGGTGCAAAACTGGATCCGAACATTGCTAAGACTAGTCCGTAACGAGGCGCGGTCCCCATGGCCGCCACTCCCAGTTGCTTACCGCAAACAATTCATACCATGAATCCTAGTCGCACCCAAACGCGCCCGCGCGCACCACCTCTCCAAGCGGCCGTTTAGCCAATCATGGCCAAATCAACAAGTGGAATAAAAGCGTGGATGGGGCCACGACCTACTGGAATATCCTAGTTCACTAGATATCAGAAACTCCCGAACTGTGTGGATAAACTCATAAGATAAATAAACCCTAAGCTAGATATACCCGGAACGGTCTCGGACGGTTTCGGAGTCTAGCGGCTCTAGCCTACCTGTGACACAACGTGTGTCACAGCACGAACCTATAGATCAGTCAGCAGTCCAGTGTTGGCCTAGGAGTCTGTCATAGGGGCCTGG
Organism: Cymbomonas tetramitiformis; assembly: GCA_001247695.2. Classification (NCBI taxonomy): domain Eukaryota; kingdom Viridiplantae; phylum Chlorophyta; class Pyramimonadophyceae; order Pyramimonadales; family Pyramimonadaceae; genus Cymbomonas; species Cymbomonas tetramitiformis. The sequence goes on along the minus strand of LGRX02003836.1, from coordinate 36,603 downwards.
CCGGGACTCCCGGTCAGGGCTGCCTATACAGATTTCAGCAAAGTGAGTTGAATAAAACGTGAGAACAAGGTGGGTCCGATGTGGTTGGGTGTGATCCCAAGCTAGGTTGCCCTAGACTTCCACACCTCAAGAAAGCGCGCCCCTCCTCGCCATCGGAAAACCTGCGACACAAGCTGCACAAAACGAGTATCGTGAGTCGGCACATATTGATGAAAAGGGTGATCGGTGCATATGTATATGTGACGGGTATATATATAGGCAAACAGGCACAGAAAAGCACAGTGAAGAGGTGCTCGAGACGGTGATAGCATAAACTGAATAGAGAGGCGTACTGGAAGACTATCTAGGAAGGAAGCTAGGTCACGGTCACTGATGACACTGTCACAGATGACACACACAGCGAGGGGTGAAGCTAGGAGAAGGCAGGCCCCACATACAGTGGGGGGGGGATTGTCTTCCCCGTGTGGCTACTACCCAAATTCATGGTCCTACCACAAGGACCAATGGGCAATTGCGGTTTTGATCACTAAATCGACTATTTGAGGCACAGGCAACATTTGCACATGATATTTATGAGTTAAATGAATTTTGTTTCTTATAGCGGCAGCCCCCATGAGACTTTAGGTGTGTGGTTGAACGACACGCTTTAGGGGTGTAATTTCACCAAAAGCTTGAAGAAAATGGTGGTCCTACCACAAGGACCACCGTTATTTTGAGTATTAGGAGTCACATGGGGGGCTCACGGTGATGCTCATGGTTATACGTCTTGAGTTTATGACCAAATAAGATACTGTAACTGAATCGGTTACTTCGCACCCTCATCATCATTTCCGCTCTATTTCAGCATGACGCATGTTCAACACAATGCAAATTCCGAATTTAGTGAATTTCGGACTTTAGAAATTGGCATTCATCCATTCTAAAGTGTACACGCCAGTCGAAAAATAAGATATTTGGATGATGTTAGACTTTCAGAAATTCGCAATACATATATACTTGAAGATTTAATGTGCCGCACACACCAACCTTGCGATATATGCCCTCTAGCAAGCAATTATGATGGCTGGATGGTCAGCTCGCGTGACCACTGTTTTAGGGGGGAAACCAACGAGCCAATATATTAGAGGGGAAGCCAACGAGCCAACGAGCCAATATATGCATTCCAACCGGGCCTACCGCCCAAATATGATTGGGACATATGTATAGGTTCAATTTGATGGTATCCGCGCAGGTGTAGTGTTGATATATGATTGGTAAAAAATTATTGAAGATGAGTCACTAATTTGCCACATTTTGAATGTTCCAAAAAATCCGTTTTGAAAAATTTGAGTGTAGAGGTTTGAAATGCGTTCGTCATGGATATATGGGATGGATATAGGCCAAACCAGCGTTCAAATAAATTAATATAGGACCTATATATACCACCTTTCATTGGTTAGACACCACAAATCACGGGAGATGGTCAATTAAATTATCGGAACAATGGTCCTCGTGGTAGGACCAAATCGACGATTTGGTCCTACCACAAGGATTGCGGGGCAGTAGCCACGTGACACCACCTCACCCCGAAGGTGTGAGTGGCAATGCCAGAGTCAGCAAACCCTAAGGCCTAAACCCAATGTCACTTAATGTCAGAGTCCAACGGACCACTAGAGTACAGCTAACAGCTAGCAAGCAAGCGGTGGCGCTACTCTGAAGCACAGAAAGGGCAAGCTCAGTCAGGCACGGTCTGCTGCCGGTTGACGGCTTGCGGAGCTTTCGATTGTTGGCGGAATCCACGGCGTTGAACGGAAAGCCGGCCAGTCTTCATCTTCAGGGTCGGCGAAGCCCAGCATGGCAATGGGCTCCAGCTCACAAGTGAAGTCCCCGTCCGACGGGTGCTGCGCCATGTCGGCCGGATGCAGGTCCTCGGCCAGCGCGGCACGCCCATGGGGGTCCGCCAAAGGCGGGTGATCAAGGCGCGGAGGTGGGTCGGGTAAGGGAGCAACGAACGTCATGGCAGACGCGTCCAACGGCGGGTCAGGCTGCTCCCCCGACACCACCAGAGCGTGGGCGGCGGCACTGTCCGCCTGGTGAATGGAAGCCAGGGCGGCGGCAAATGCTTGTGGAGATGGCCGAGTGCCCGCCGGAAGTGCCGAGTCGGGGGTGCGGCCGGCGTTGAAGGCCTCCCTGCATGTGAAGGGACAATTGCCTTTCGTCTCGGGGTGGCAGTCTGTGAGCCCCCAGAGACGGAAGCAGAGAATGCAGGGGAAGCCGACCCCCTTCCAGCGCTTCACGAGGGCGGTGGGCGGCTCCGCCCGCCACTCACCAACGGGCTTGACGGAATAAGCGGGGGTGCGGTCGAAGGTTACGGCGTTGAAGGCGGGCTTCTTCGGCCGGTAGCCACTACCACCACCACCACCACCACCACCACCACCACCACCGGGCGGCGCAGCAGGGTCCGTGTCGGCGGCGGGGGTGGCGAATGCGTGCTCCTCCCTCCACACCGTGCGCAAGCGAAGGCACAATGTGGAAACGGAGAAAGGCGTACCACCATGGCTACTGCCCGACAGTCCTTGCGGGAGGACCGAAATGGCGTTGGGTCCTCCCACAAGGACCGGTGTTGCGGGAATTTTTTTAGCCTTCCTCTTGACGGTCTTAGTGCCTACCCTTCGGTTTTTAGTACACTTAGGACCTAAACTGAGTGTCCATATGCGCCATCAACCGTATATCGTCATAAAATGACTATATCCAATGCATTTGTAGCATGTGCCCTATCATTTTTGAGTTGCAACTTTTGGAGGACGTTCAAAAATATGCCATGCCCTTCAAATATTTTAATCCAATACAATTCCAGGTCAAACAAGCCGCCCAAGTACAAAGTTTTATCCTAACATCATACCCAATCATACTTGCAAGATTATACATGTTGGCGCCCTCGTATTGGGTGTATATACGCACTCAAATCGACCTTGCACCTGTAAAAAACATTTTTTGATCCAAGATTTTCAAATGTTTTTTTTCGTTACTACGGATACTGTGAAAGCCAAATAGTGTTCGGATATGATAGATGTATGATGCGCCACGTCGCATGCTTCATGTAAACATATTCATCGATTTTTAGAATGCTTAAGCATGTCAATATGTGCAGTAGTCTACTCGGAACATTGCTTTGGAATTCGGCGAGAGCAGATTTTTGGATGGCCGATTTTGATGAAATCTAATTTTTTCGTGGGTGCATGACATTGTGAGGGATATATACCGCAGTATTGTGGATTCCGAAGATGTTGTACATTGTAGAGGGCACGAATAGGTCATGTTGAAGTATTTTTTAAGTGCAGAGGGCACTAGGAAGGCCACTTAGTGAGTGTAGGTGGGTTGGGAACTTCCGGTCCTTGTGGGAGGACCGGCCTTTTTATTTGATTTCGAGCGGTTTCACCCCCACTTTTCAATAACGTAAACCACATCGCTACACCGAGTATTACACCCAACACACGTTTTTAGATAATTATTGGACACCTAAATATGACCCCAAAGCACTCATATACCAACTATATCGAAAAAACCGCGGCATATATCCCAAATTCACTTCGGTCCTTGTGGGAGGACCGGACCTTCGGGTAGTAGCCAACCACGGAGTTCGCAGATGACGTTGATGTACAGCGGGGTGACGAAAGGGGAGTGCTTGGCGGAGGTGGAGAGGATGTGCCACACGTCCTTCACACGTTTGGCCTCGCTGTAGTCGGGATTGATGCGGGCGTGCTTGTCGCCCAAGGTGCGGATGGCGGCGAGCTGAGGGGCGGGGTCGTCGTTCTCGTTGATGATGGTCGAACGCATCTTGACCCAAAAACGGTCGGTGTCGGAATCGGGGACGACCTCGACCTCGTACCGAAGGCGCTGAAGGATGTAGCGACCGTCCCCAGGGTGGGAACGAGCCGCCTCGGAGTACAAGGCCAAGGCAGTACCACGAAGCACGATGGGGAGGATGGTGAAGATGATCTCGTTGAGGACGACGTGGTAGAAGTCATAGTCGTGCTCGAGGTCGAGGAGTTTGGAGAACTCCGGGAAGGACACGGGAAAAAGGACATGACGGAGTGCAGCAAGGAGGGCGGCGAAGTCAGCGTCGGCAGAATCGTTGTCGAGGGTGAAGCCATTTTTAGGGTTGAACCCTCCAGGGCGTAGGACCGTGATGATGTCGGTGGAGTACGTGAAGGCGTAAGATAACTGCTCCAAATACTCCTCCTCCCTCCCCTCCTCCACAGGAGTGGAGGAGAGGACTGGCGGGTCGTTGAAGAACATGGACGGAGTCGGCGATAGCCGCAGCGATGATGGACGTGAACGCAAGGAGGTAGTGGACACAATTCTCCTCGGTCGCTTGGGCCCAGCGTGGTAGTGCCGGAATTCCCAGGAGGCGGCGAAGGCGTGGCGCTAGCACGCCTTGCGGAACGGAGGGCCTCTGCAAGACTGTTCTGACGTTGCTGAGGCATGTTCGGAAGGAAGTAAGCAGCCAGTTTGACGGTAAAAGAAAAAAGGTGTGACGGATAAAGGCCGCTAAAATCGTAGACTACCAATCACAGACGGTAGGCAGTTACGAACGGAGGTGGGCGAAGACGGAATTGACGGAGTAGCCCACGGGGAGGACGGATTCAAGACGGAACGACGGAGTTAGAATCGGGGAAAACCCGAAGCGAGTCGCAACGAAGATGAGCACCACTAAGCGTAAGTGGGTCGATAACCTGATGAAAAGGGTGATCGGTGCATATATATATGTGACGGGTATATATATAGGCAAACAGGCACAGAAAAGCACAGTGAAGAGGTGCTCGAGACGGTGATAGCATAAACTGAATAGAGAGGCTTACAGTAAGAGTCAACCAATAAGAGAAAGCTACGTTAAGAAACCAGCCAGCTTTTTTTTGGGGGGGGGTCACAAGTTTAGGAGAAAAGCTGGCTGGTTTTAAAAGTTAAGAGATTGGCAAAAATAAGAAATATGGAGGCTGGCTAGACCCCAGGACATTTTCTTAAAATATAGCAAAATAAGTACGGCTTTGATGTTAGAAAAGTCATCTTGTGCGAGTAGACCTTCCCTAACATCACTAATAACTTACCGCAATTGTGAACGTGTCGCGTCGTCCATCACGGTAGTGGGCGGTTTTTTCGAAGTGAGGATGTGCTGCGAATCCAATACGAGAAAACTGATTTTTCACTCTTAAGAATGAGAAAAGCTAGCTGGCAAAATAAGCGGTTTTCTCTTATTTCGTCGGCTCTCTTAGGTACCGAAGCTGGGGGGGAGGGGGCTGACCCCGAAATCTCTGTTTTCTTATTGGTTGACTCTTACTGTACTGGAAGACTATCTGCGAGGAAGACAGATACGCTGTCCGGCTAAGCTCCCTCGGAAACAAACTGATCATCATATAACTTGTCTGGCCGAAGCTTTATGCTCTCGGAAACCCAGACAGTAACAATGACTGTACTACTGTACTGTACTACTGTACAGTACAGTGCTAGGATGTCACGGACACGATACGGAAGCAGGGTCAGGCTAGGGGCTAGTCAGAGCTCATAATAACTAAGCCTAAACCCGAAGTCCAACACACCACCCGTGGGTGTGACTACCTAGCAAAGCAGGTACAGTACATACAGCCACGAGATACAAACAAACACCTAACATTCACTTCGGTGGAAACCGATCACTTCTAGCTGGGTGCCGGGGTCTTGACCCGGTCATCCCACTACTGGGCTAAAGCTAACCAAGCTGCCAGGATAGATGCCAAGAAACTCAGCCACCTTGAGGCTGGTCAGCAGAGCCGAGTTCAGCGGTTGGGATGTAAATACAGAAGAATCCCGAAGTGAATTGCAAGCCGTCTTGTCGAAATTGAGCACCACCAGGCCCAAGTGGGCAAGGCGGTTCCACAGCAGAGAGTAAATCAACTGAAGAATTCTGATAAGTAGGATCCCACGGTGGTTTGAACCCTGAAGAAAGAGTTTGAATAACTCGATCGCCAGGCGGCCAATCACGGATGTCCGGAAAGCCAAGTGGCGGATCCGGAGCAAAGAGATCTCCAGTAGACCGATGGACGGTGACTCCGGGCTCAACCAGGCCCCTGTCACCACCGCCCACGGCAACCAGAGACGCCGTAGCACTGGCCAACAGAGAACAGCAGAGCACCGAAGACATCAATGCACACCGGAGAAAACTCGGCGGAGCCCGTGGACGATACATCGGAGCTGCTAGTGGCGATGCCCCCCTGCCAGAGCCATGCTCAAGAGTGCCGAAGGAGTCAAAAGCCACTTGTTGTCCGCCGTCAGAGTCATTGTCAGAGCCTCGGTCGTTGTCAGAGACTTCAGAGCCAATTTCAGAAGCCTCAATCGTCATGCCAGCAAACAGCGGAGCCGGTGCAGAGTCGCCAAGCCAGAGCGATGGGACAGAACCAGGCAAGCCGAGAGAGCCAGGGACAGCCACTGGTGGGTCATGAGCCGTAGGCACACCACCAGCCACGAGTGCAGAGGGATCCCGAACCGCAGGCGGTGGCGGAATCGAACCCCGTGCACCCGAGTGGAACGTGGCCAGAGGAAAGTGAGCCTCGCCGTCATCGTCAGCTGCCGCATCCTGAGCGGAAGCCGCCGCATCCTGAAAGTGCTTCAGAGATGTGGGCTCAGCCGGCACAAAGGAATGCGCCGACAGCTCGCACACCTCTGGGCGACCCTCCATCGTGCAGAGCGACTCGAAGGCGTGCTCATCTCCCGCGTCATAGAAACGCTGGAAACGAACAGCCAAGCAGTCAGTCTCGTAGTCTTCAACCGCACCACAATAGTGGGCAGAGTGAAGACCGCCGTTGGGGCATTCAGCATGCCAGTGCTTCAAACCACTTTGTGCACACACCGCATTCTTGCAGTGGGGCACGAAGGCACCACTCTTCTTGTCAAACGAGACAGGAGGAGCGGTGCCAAGCGGCTTAACACCAGCACGATGATGCTTAGCAGCAGAGCGGGTAAGGTGCTTGCCCGCAGGCGGTGCTCCTTCCCGTTTCTGCCGCTTCAGGTCACGAATGTCCTGCTGCATGCGCTCCAGCTGCTTCTGCAGACTGGACAACGCCGCAGCTAGGTCAGACGCGCCATCGCCGAATGACAGAGCCGAAACAGGAGTGTCAGAGACTTGCAGGCCGTGGCGGAACTGCTCCCGCACACGAGCCTGAATAGTCAAAAGAGACACGCCTTGCCGCTGGTCAGCCCGAGCCAAGGAATTAGCCAAGTCACGGTACAACGCCGAATTGCCGAGAGCCTTGAGAAACTGCCGCTTCACCGCGTCCTCTGGCAAGTTGTGGGAACGCTGAACGTCCCGCAACAGGCCATTGAACTCACGGATGCCACGGTCAGGATCTTTGCTGCTGGGGATACGGACCGCCAGCAGCAACTCAAAAGAGTCAAAGGGTTCCGAACGCTCCTGGAGCATGCGCACTACCTCAAGGGCAGCGCGCTTGCCATCTCCAGGAACGTCGGACCCAGAGGCCTCAAGCCAGTCACGGGCAGGCGAGCCAGGGCGAGCCAGAAATGTCAGAGCCGAAAGCAGCAGTTCATTTGCCTCATGCCTAGCCTCCACAGTCATGTTGGCCAAGTCAAACAGGGGAGCAAACGCCGTCGACTGAAGCATAAACTGCGTGCGGAGCTCATGCATTAATTGTGAAAAAATGTCCACAGCGTCTGTCTCTGTTCCAGCGAAGCGCTCCGACTTGTCTCCGAGAATTTTGGTGGCAACAATTTTGGCAACCCTTCTGTCGAAACTGTCTCGAGCCAGCTGCTGACATTTTTCAAGAACTTCTCTCGCAGCTGCGGTGGTCGGAGCCGGCAGCTGCGGTGTTTGCGGTGTCGCTGAGTGCTGTGCACCCACATCGTCAAAAATCGTCTCCAATCTACGGACGCGTGAACGCGTCATTCTATTTGCTGCGGTAACCATGATAGAGAGACAGGGGAGAAGGTTGAGCTGAACAGGGGGGATGGTGAAAGAACGCTCACAGCGGCCAGATGCTCTGTAGAAGTCTCAGCTGAATGGATCGCGATTCACAGGTCGTAAGCGGAAGACGCAAGAGCGGCCAAAATAAGTCACGTGTGGAACGACCTCGCCGGAGCCAGCGGCGCACGAAACAAATCAACTCTCGCTGCGACGATGCTGCCGCAAAAATAAAAACAATCCGTCACCAACTGATCTCCTGCGCAGCGAAGGCGAGCACAATGCGTGCCGCCATCACCGCCAAGCTAAAAGGCCATACCGTAAGAGAACAATACACCACCGCCCAAGTGGGCGCTCAACCCCTCCTACGTCCTACTTAGCCGAACATGGCAACAGCTAGGCGCTGTGCCATCATCAGAATCACCGGAAAGCCGGTGCGGCCTATAACCTGCGAGGAAGACAGATACGCTGTCCGGCTAAGCTCCCTAGGAAACAAACTGATCATCATATAACTTGTCTGGCCGAAGCTTTATGCTCTCGGAAACCCAGACAGTAACAATGACTGTACTACTGTACTGTACTACTGTACAGTACAGTGCTAGGATGTCACGGACACGATACGGAAGCAGGGTCAGGCTAGGGGCTAGTCAGAGCCCATAATAACTAAGCCTAAACCCGAAGTCCAGCACTATCTAGGAAGGAAGCTAGGTCACGGTCACTGATGACACTGTCACAGATGACACACACAACGAGGGGTGAAGCTAGGAGAAGGCAGGCCCCCATACAGTGGGGGGGGGGTTGTCTTCCCCGTGACATATGCATAAACAAACTGAAAAATAAAAGCAGTCAAACACTTCCGAAATCCCTGCGCATAACACAGCAGCCACGGCATCGTTTCGCCCATGAGGCGAAGCGAAGGACCGTTGAGAAAATTATGAGCGGTAAATGTTGGTGCGCAGCTCTTTATCCTTGAGCGAGTCAACGCCAACGGCAATCGTATCCGCGATATCGATGGAAGATAAATAGATGATTTGTTTTAATAATCCTGGAAATTAAATTCACGATGACACGCGAGACGATGCGAGACGATATGACCGTCACGCTGGTTCAGAATTTTTTCGGGACTGAGACGGAAACCACGTTCCAGTTCCAGCGCGTATAACCCTTCCCAATGCAAAATCGATTCCGAAATCTGTCGTGCTCCGAATACAGTACTCCGAATTACGTGTGAACGCTGGCCGTTGCTGTCGCTTTTTACAAAATTCTGTCGTTTTCATGCCGACGTGGCACGAATGCGGACGGACGAAGAGACGCTCCGTGGGGAAACGCAAAGCAGACAGACGCTCGATCAGAAGAATCTGAGCAATATTCTGAATCTACGATTTTACACGAAGTTTGCACCTTAGTTCGTAACTCGTAGTTCGGGACGAAAATCGTCCCGAACGACGTAAATTAACACTGGCATCCCGAAGTTCGGGACGTTGACGTTTTCCCGGATTTGGGATTACGAGTTATCGTCATCGGTGTCATGCGAAAAAAGGAATCTATGACGATAACTCGTAATCCGTAACCCGGAATCGCAAATCGGAACCTCCCTAATCTGTCAAGATCGTCAGCGTCACACGACAGTATTTTGTGGAGATGGAGTGACACCCAGTCAGAGTCACCCATAGCATACTCGATACTCATACTGTTCTGTAGACAGATGAACAGAGCACGTTCAGCGTTCACACGTTCAGCGTTCCCAAGCAACGGAGCGAACTATATCAACGTGTAAGCAACCCAACGGACCACCGCACGGAGGACGGTTCCGAGGAAGCGAACATGATGTCGGGGTTTTGGGACAAGGGAGTAACATTTCCACACGCGCAAGGCAGGCATGTGATTGAGTAGATTGCGAGTATTAGAAGTAGTTTATTGGCATAATATGTGAGTTACACGCGTTTCTCCCTGGTCATGCTATTAGAAACTGACGGGTAACCTCCGTACTACTGCTCAAGTGAACACGTGACTGGTGCTTCAAGTTCAGTCGTACAAGGATGCCGCAAATACGAAAAGTGTTTGGATGTCTCGGAAGTGATAACCGTTCACCGGGCAATTCATTCAGTACAGATGACACAGAGTTTGCATCACCTTCCCAAGGCCTTCTGGAGCCAGAAGAGGGGCAACAAGGATGGCCTAACGATGGGACAGACTCTGATGCAAACGAAACGGAGGGCGCTATAAAGCAGATAAAAGCCCTTTTGGTCGAGCCAGAAGGATATAGTGTTGGAGTCAGGACAAATCCCCTGGCGCCAGTGGTTACACGGCCGTCAAAAGGTGGCAAGCCCTATCACTCAAAGCAGTGAAAACTTTCACACACACATATGTTGCCGCATTCAACATGTTACACTGAGTTTTCGTTAAATCGTATGTGTTTTGGGCACACCTTCTTGAGCATGCACGCACGCAAGCACAGTGCCCTTGGGAATTCTTAGGCGTGTATGGTATCTAGGTTATAAACTTGTCCACAAACTGGCGCAACGCTAATGATACACGCACACGCAACATTTTAGCCTTCTCAACAGTGAAGGCTTGTGAATTTATGCCAGTGCAGTAGTTTTATTTTACGGGTTTTTTCCCCCCGTGGTCTTACACCTGGACCCTGCCTCCGTTATATTCGGTGTTCCTCGTCTTTTGCGTTCAACACGACGGAACTCTTCGCTTGCGGCGACGGAAGGCTTTATGTTAGCTAGCGATATGACCTGCAAGAATGCGAGCGGTGTCAACTTGTAGGTTTCCTGCATATTGTGTGCCCACCTTTTAACCGTGCATGCCAAGTTTTCCTTCACAAAGCGGAAACGCTGTTTCTCTGTTAGTCGCGCTCACCGGTGCGTTTCCTGAGCGAGTGGTTCACAACTGCTCACCTCCTTAAACGAAAACCTACGGTCAAGCCTCGACCGCCGACACAGGAATATCCAAATTCTGAAAGAGAAAACTTCGTTTATGAACAGCAATGGACGTGAAAGGTTTAAGCTCGGAAAGTAGTAAGCGTGAAAAAGCTCCCTTCCGCTGTGCAGGTCCTCCCGAGTCGGCAGACGGCAACTTGCATAATGCACTGGCTTTATCAAACAGGTGTGTAGCGCTGGGTCCGTCTATCTTTTCGGCAGACTTTGCCATCTCAACGAGCTTTCCAGCTCCCCCGCCCTTCTCACTTGTTTCCAAGCTCTAGCCGTCTTCCGCAATTTCGCCTTCAAACTGCGAGCACTCGCGCGTGGGCCTAGAAGTTTGTTTTCAGACCAGTACACTGCACAGCATCCACCGCGTCGTACGTGATATCCTCGTTTTGTAATTTTTTGGGAGTTTCTGCAGCTTCAAGCTTGCCAAGGTATTCGGGGACCGCGCGTTTTCAGGGCAAGTTAGGGTTTCGAACTTAACGGAACGGGTGCATACGAACTACTGAAAGACTTATCCTAGTTGCCGTGCCGAGATGGTAGAACCAGGTTGCACGCTGAGCTGCCTTAGCTACGCATTCAACCGGAAGTTGGGGGCGGGCACGTAGGATGTGTTCGGTTCGGTATGTGCGTGTGCGTCACAAGATACACAGTAGCAGGCACTTCACTGCTGTCTCCGAACGCGTTGCTTGCAGCTCGTGTGACACTGCTCGCGTTTCCTTTTGTGCTATTCTTGAGGTGTTCTTTCCACAGCTCGGACTCTCAATTGTCGCGCCTTGTATGCTGCATTGCCGGCTGCTTGGACCTCATATGCAGCACTTGCGGGCCTATGCCTGCGGCTCACTTACGCTCGGGCTGTCTCGGTAGGAGGGCACTTGACGAAATTCTGTGGGTCGGTCGGTTGACCTTACCTTTGAGTGCCACACTGTTGGCTGTGCACCGGGAACCTTGTGGTCCTCTTGGATGCCTGAGTTGGCAGACAGGTCCTTGCTGCCTGATCTCGTCAATTAGTTCTTCGGATAGTGAGGCCGGAGACCTCTGGCGAATTCGAACAGGCCTGCCTCTAACAGCTTCAACTCTTCCGACGGTCAGCGAGCGAACCCCAGTTCAGGTGCCGTGTCTTTCGCAAGCGTCACTCTCAAACCTCCCTCTGGTCAAGATATTGATGGTTACCAAGCGAGTTCAAACTTAAGGATCTTGTTTCTTGCACGCGTCGCGTCCGAACCTTCCTATTGTTAAAATGTCACAGCCAACCTTCGATATAACGGCGGCCTTGGCCGTGGCTGTGTGAATGCAGGCATTTTCGGGCACAGTTGTGTTCAAACTGATCCTGTTTTGAATTTGATCTCACTTTGTGGAAACAACTCGTTGCAGAGTCAGACCAGGATGCAACGCCGAAAACACGCCAAAAGATTTCTGCTAGGAAATCTATGTTCGAACTTCTAGAAAGTGCATCCTTTCAAGATCAAGATGTTGGATTCGACCTGAAGAACGAAATGTTGACCGATGATGCCCACCTGAATCCCTTCTTCGACGACAGCTTTGTCGGCACATATTTGTCTCACGATGCAGGTCATGGAAAAGCGGCTGCGGATGGTGGTTCAGGTATGTCTGCAGATTTCCTGCGGCCGTCTTCTTGCAGTTGTCCGAAACGAGGTGCTTGGCTGAGTAGTCGGTTCACTTGTAGCGAAGCGAGGCGAGAGGGTAAAGTGCTAATATCCAGTTGACCAAGCACTTGCGATTATCGGTGTCTGTGCAACGCACGCTCATAACTGTTGTTCACGACTTTTCAACGACACTTTGAGAAGGGTTGTGGACCTGAATGGTAATTAAATACGAATACATATCGCAAACATTTCCCTGACGGTTGTGGACCTGAATGGTAATAAAAATACGATTACATGTAGCAAACACTTCCCTGACAAGGAGGCTGAAACTTCAGAAGTATGTTTATGAGGGAGTTCCAACCTTTGGTAACAGAATTCCAACTCATCGATAACAGATTTCCAACTGTCAACAATAGAGTTCCCGTTGTTAGTAATAGAGTTCCAACTGTTGAATATTTTCGGGTGTCTGCAGACGAAGAAGACTGGACTTCCAATCCAATGATGGCGGTTGCCAGCGATCCTGAGGAGTGCACCGTGCCTGGACGCCGAGGCTGTGGCTTTGTGGGCTTTGCGAAGCTGTCCCGCAGTCTGGCACTGACAAGGCGTCTATCGCACCAGAGAGAAACGTACCAGAGAGTGTAAGTCAAACCCATACCTGTGGACACTGTGTGCGGACTCTGCAGGGAGTCGGTAGAGCCGGTGCCTGGATGGACACTGTGTGAAAACTTTGGAGGGGTATGGCAGAACCGGACTGGGGTGCACTGGTATGTGTGCGTGGTGTGCCCTTTGGTTCCTTCAGCTCGACGTGGGATGCCCGGGTTGAGCAGAAGGAGCAGGAGCGGGGCGGAGGCAGACCAACCCGACTCAATCGCTGCACGAACTGGGAGCTTGGACTGCTCCAGTTCCAACCTTTCAGACAGCGAACAGGGCGACAACGCGACGGTACGTGTGTGCGAAGGGCTTCTGCGCCCCTCCTGACCCCCGCGGTGCCTTCTGCGCCCCTCCTGACCCCCGCGGTGCCTTCTGCGCCCCTCCTGACCCCCGCTGCACGCCCCTTCTGCGCCCTCTCTGACCTCCTACGCCTGCGCTGCCCGCGCCCTCCTGACCCCTGCTGCCTTTCCTTCTGCCCTGACCCCTGCGCTGCCTTCCCGCGCCCCTCCTGACCCCGCGCTGCCTTCTGCGCCCTCTCGACCCCCGCGCCTCTGCGCCCCTCCTGACCCCCGCTGCCTTCCGCGCCCCTCCTGACCCCCGCGCTGCCTCTCTTCTGCGCCCTCCTGACCCCGCGCTGCCTTCCGCGCCTCCTGACCCCCGCGCTGCCTTCTTCTGCGCCCCTCCTGACCCCCGCGGTACCGGCCTGGAGGAAGCTGTCGGATCTGGGGTCACTGGGAATATGCTCCAATCCGAGAGGGAGGATAGTAGGAGGAGTGGCGCTGTGACCGTGGAACTCAAAGCATGTGATATGCGCAATGTGGGAGACAGGGTAGCTATAGCGTTCTGTGCTGTTTGCCATAAAGGGGGTGTGGTGTAGAGGATGGGGTTGCGAGGTCAATGTGTGTTCTTGTCCATGTGGCGATGTGAAGCGGCAGACCGCCGTGCTATGCTGTGTGCAATTCTTCAGGGGCGCACTAGGGTCCCCAGGGTGCCACATGGTTCGTACTTCTAAGGTGTTTTGCAGCTACAGCAGAAAGTGAGCGATCTCTCGCCGTGGGGTGAGAAGCATGGCGCGCGCCTCTTCTGGGCCCGGTCTGCAGCTCGCCGTGAAGTGAGAAGCATGGCGCGCGCCTCTGCTGGGCCCGGTCTGCAGCTCGCACTGCCCTCGGCACTCACTGGGCCCAGTGTAGCTCAAGCAACGGGCAGAGCCCAGGAGGAATGCTCCGTACGTCGCCTGCGCAGCTTCTGGGGTCGAAAGTTGGCATAAGCAAACCCTCCGAGAGGTGAAAGTGGGAGTTTCGTGGCCTGGGTCACCCAGCAAGGTGTGGGGAGAGGCTGACAGGGGCGGGCCCGGCAAGGTGTGGGGAGAGGCTGACAGGGGCGGGCCCAGGAAGGTGTGGGGAGAGGCTGACAGGGGCGGACCCAGCAAAAGGTGTGGGGAGAGGCTGACAGGGGCTGGCCCAGCAAAAGGTGTGGGGAGAGGCTGGCAGGGGCGGACCCAGCAAGGTGTGGGGAGAGGCTGACAGGGGCGGGCCTTGCCGCATGCAGGAAAGCGAGGTCCCTCGTCTCTCCGCAAAAATGAACTCCAAATATAGCATGGCGCCCAGGAGGTTTGTGCCTCCCACAGAATAGTGGCCCACCCTTTTCTATTTATAGCATGACGCTAAGGAGGTTTGTGCCTCCCACAGAACAGTGGCCCAGTTGTTCTATTTTTGCTAGGCCGTGCCTCTTGAGTCCTGCCCCTGATTCTTCCCACCCCCCACATTGAGCCCTTGCTGCCAGCGCAGAGGGTGTTTAGGGGGATGTGAGACCGTCTTTGGGCGATATCGTGCTGTGGCGAAGAAAGCGCTTGTGGCCCCTTCCATAAGGCCCTGCCGCTTGAGCGTTGGCAACACCCTCCGCAATGCTGCTGGGGGCGGAAGCCCTTTGAGAAGACGCGGCCCTATGCGCGAAGCCCCTGCCAGTGTGCTGCGCAGAGCTCCACCTGCCGTGAGACTACCGCTTGTCAAGCAAGGGTGCTTCCTCCCGAGCGATATGCACCGGGGTGCTGCACGCGGCTGCGTGGAGCAGTCAGTTCTCTTCTAGGGGAGACAGCGGCATGGTGTGCGCGGCCTTCCTCGAGACGTGTCTCGGCAGCGACGTGAAAGGTAGGGGGAGGATTGCCAGGTACTCGACAATCCTTTACCCTGAGGACTTCGAGCAGATAACCACTAGCAGTTTACCTGGCAAGGGGTCCGCAGCTGTGCTCAACTCCCCGAAGAACGTGGCAGCAAGAAAGTCGCAAGTGAGGTTTGGTGAGCCCCCCGTGGATACTGGGCGCAGGCATCACCGCCTGCCCCCGCCACCCGCCCCTCGAACACTGAGTGTACTGTTTTGACGGGAAGTTTTTTGAGGAGAAGGTGCCTGCTTCTGGTGCTCCTCCACATGAAGTCTGTGTTTGCGCCATTCTGCCCATACGTTGATGACCTTCGACTCCAAAAAACCATTTGTGCCTCCACCAGTTCGCACCTGCTCTGTGTGCAGGTGTTGCGCTCGCCAACATGGCCTTCCTTCAGTAAAGCTGGGGCTGTGGTTGGTTGTGAGCACTGTGCAGGTGGCCTGCTGGTGAAGCCCTTTATTGAGCCGGCGTGCGTTTGCTTGATTGCGTGCAGGGGATGAAATTGATGAATCCACCCGAAGAACCCTTGAGATTCATAGCAAGTGGTGCGCCCCCAACGTGCACAGGACATTCTACCGCCTCGGCAGATACGAACAAACGCAAGGTCATTGCTTTTGGGCGTGGGCCATGCGCAAGGCGAGTGGCCAGGTTGCCCAGGAGAGGTCTGGAGCACAGGGGGTGGCGGCGGGCCATGCGCAAGGCGAGTGGCCAGGTTGCCCAGGAGAGGTCTGGAGCAGAGGGGGTGGCGGGCCATGCGCAAGGTGAGTGGCCAGGTTGCCCAGGAGAGGTCTGGAGCAGAGGGGGCGGCGGGCCACGCGCAAGGCGAGTGGCCAGGTTGCCCAAGAGAGGTCTGGAGCAGAGGGGATGGCGGCGGGCCATGCGCAAGGCGAGTGGCCAGGTTGCCCAGGAGAGGTCTGGAGCAGAGGGAGGGGCGGTGGGGTATGGGCAGGCGTAATGCGAAGAAGCGTGTGAGCATTAAGACCGTTGCATTTGATGGGCACTGGGTGCGGTGAGTGATCAAGCGCTCTTACCCCCTTCCCAGCTCCTGGTAGGGCTGAAAACTGGGCGCCGCCACATTCGTCTTGATTCATCATGCATCGTCTGGGTTCACACTGCGCCGCTGCACGGTGGTGCAGCGCTTGAGACCATCCTCAGGGGTCAGTACGCGAATGCGGCTCTCTGATCCGCTGCCTCAGCGCAGGTGCTACTCGCTGGTGCTGTGGAGTTGTGGCATATCTGAGCATGGGGCACTGGGTGGGCTGATACAGAAGGAACTCGTCCTTTGGGCGTGATGACAATGTGGAGCCCATCTTCCACGGCCGCGGCAGCCTTTTTGAACGATCCAAGACTAAGAAGATGGAGTTGGAGCAGCAGCTCAGCGATGCTGATGATGAGATGGATAGTGCCGGTGGCTCTTCCTCCGAAGGCGCCCAACCGAGATCTGAGGCACAGCAAAAGCCTCCGCCGCCGCCTCCGCGTACATCTGATGCTAAGCCTCCTCCTCCACCTCCACCTCCGCGCACAGCTGAATCTAGGCCTCCTCCTCCTCCACCACCTTCGCGTACAACTGATGCCAAGCCCTCCTCCACCTCCACCTTCGCGTACATCTGATGCCAAGCCCCCTCCTCCACCTCCACCTTCGCGTACAGCTGATGCCAAGACTCCTCCTCCGCCTCCATCTTCCGTGAAGCAGCGCCCACCACCGCCACCCCCGCCTGGCGTAAAGCAGCGCCCTTCACCACCGCCACCGCCGGTGGAGGGAGCGTCTGACAAGGCGTCCAGCCTGCTGGACAAACAGAAAAAATGGAATGCTAGCCATCAAACAGGTGCCCAAATACATCCGAACACGCCTGAGATTTGCCACTGATGACCGCTCACGTGGATCTCTTAGGGAGGGAGCTCTGCGTCTCAGGACAGGCTAATGGGAGAGGATGCCCCCCGGCTGCCCTCTGCACCGAGTCCGCCTTTTATCGCGCACCCCTCTGGCCCGCAGCATTGGTTCCCATTTCGATCAGACGGTGGTGGCGGGCTGTTGGCTCCCTTTGCACTCTGGCTCCTGAAGAGTCGCAGCCGCCTCAACGCCGCTCCTAATGCATCAGTTTGCGAAGGCGCTTTGTGCGGCTGTGGCGTTCCGGCGCGCTCCAAGGGCACCAGCAGGACTCGCGCCATTCAGAAGTGGGCTGACTCACAGCATGAACCCTAAGTCGCCCGTGTAGAGGATTGACTCCTCGCCTGCCCTAATGAACCCTAAGTCGCCCGCGTAGAGGATTGACTCCTCGCCTGCCCTCGGGGGGGCCCAAATTTCTTCCACTGCGACTGCATGCCCCGTTGAGGATTGGTGAGCTGATGGTTGTCATCGTGTTCCACTGTGGTACCTGCGTGGCTCCAGGTGGTGAGCCAAGCGTGTCCGTGGATAATAAAGCGACCCAACCGCCCCCTCCGCCGCCACCCAAGGTCTCATTTCCACATTGTCGCATGCCCCCCGAGCACAGTCACAAGCATGGGCTCCAAGAGTCGAGGGAGCTGTCTCCTCCTGGTGGTGGGGAGTGCATCACACGCCCGTGTAGGCGATGGCGAGGGTCACTTGGCACGTTCGTGTAGGCGCCTACTGTATGTATTGTTACTCGTGGCGCTTCTGTCATTCATTTCCTTGATATCAACGGCTTTCGCTCGCTGTACATCGACGGCTCCCAGGGCCGCACATCAAGCGACTTTGATACTGTACATCGACGGCTCCCAGGGCCGCACATCAAGCGACTTTGACACTGTGCATCGACGGTTCCCAGGGCCGCACATCAAGCGACTTTGATACTGTACATCGACGGTTCCCAGGGCCGCACATCAAGCGACTTGATACTGTACATTGACGGCTCCCAGGGCCGCACATCAAGCGACTTTGATACTGTACATTGACAGGATGTGCGGGGATGCGGCGAGTAGAATGCCGCGACTCTGGCGGGTCTGATGTATCTGGTGTGCGGGGATGTGATGAGCAGGGTGCCGCGACCCCAATAGGCGCCGATGCTGCAGAGGCTTCGAGCAACACACAGGCCACCTCGAGTGCCACGGAGGCAGCCTCGGATGCCGCGAAGGTGGCGGCGGCAGCAGTGCAGAATACCGATGTAGCGTCCTCGCAGTCATCGGGAGTGGCGGCGGCGGCTGCTGACGAGACGAAGGGCGCTTCAGCTCCGCGTTCCAAAGTGGTGCTCACGGCACAGGGCCCAAACACAATCGCCCGAAGCCTGCGCGGTAACTTCTTCAAGGGGGGCACGCCAGATCCAGTGCCGGTCAAGGCGAGCATGTACGAGCCCACCGTCGGCAAGAACTTCCTGAAGCCACCACCCCAGATCCGCCTTGTGCCCGAAGAGGTGGCGGCGCAGCCGGAGGTGCAGCCGGAGTCTGAGACTCGTGATCGCACCAACGCGACCAGCTTGGCGAGCTCTGTGGCCCCCATCTCGGAGACCTCGCCGTCTGAGCCTCAGCAGTCGACAGGCGGCATGCCGACCGTCAGTCTGCTGGGAGTGCCCCCTCAGCCTAGCTGGCTGGCTCCCTCGGCAAGGCGGTCCCCGGACTCGGGGCTGAAGACCGCATCTCCAGGGCCCTCTGCCCCGTCCTATACCATGATGGGGGTGCCGACGCAGCCCAGCTGGCAGGCCCCGCCCCCTTCGACCGCAGACCCGGTAACTAAGAGCGCTGCTCCAGTGCCCTCCTGCCCGACGTATAGTATGATAGGGGCGCCGGCGCAGCCCAGCTGGCAGGCCCCGCCCCCTTCGACTGCAAGTTCCACCGAGGCGCCAGCCCCGGAGCAGAAGACTGGATCGGCCCACACCTCGCAGCCCCAGCCCAGTATAGTGGGGATGGCATCCCAGCCCTCCAGCAACTGGTCGCTGGTGAATACTTCCAAGGCCACCCTCACAGTGAACCCGAAGCCCACACAGCCCACTGTGAGCATGATGGGGGTCCCGCCGCAGCCCAGCTGGCTGGTGAACGCGCGCAAGGCCCCTCCGGCGAAGAAGCCGCAGACCGCCGCTCCACACTATAGTATGATGGGAGTTCCGGCGCAACCCAGCTGGTACTCTAATGCCAGCAACTCGCCACGGCATGTCCCGGCAGGCAGTGACGCGTGGTCCGATGGGCAGGATGCAGACGCTGGGCCCTCGGAGGAGTACGGCACTGAGAGGCCGCCCTTGGTTAGAGCAACCTCAGAGGAAGTCCGGACTCGAAGCGGCGCCCTTGGTTCTGAACCGTCCGCCCCAGATGCCCCCACTGTACAGAAACCGCCACCGATGAAGGCCAATGACGACAGCGCGATGGCAGTGCGGAAGCCGACGCTCGGCAGGCTGAACACCACGCAAAACATCTCATCCGTAAGACCCGCCCCATCGCAGCCGAGGGCAAGCATGATGGGCATGCCGACTCAGCACAGCTGGATGGTGAACTCGCCGAGGGCGCCGGTGACACCCTCAGCGGGCCTGGCGAAGCCCTCGCAGCCCAAAGCAATCATGATGGGCATGCCCTCCCAGCCAAGCTGGATGGCCACGTCAGCCAGTCCATCCAACAACATACATTCACAAACACCGAAGGCGCCATCGACGCCGACTGCTAGCCTGATGGGAGTGCCGGCTCAAAAGAGCTGGTACGTGAACTCGCCCAAGCCGAATCCCCTGAGCAACACCAATCTCACGAGCGCGTCATCTTCCACACCGAATGCGACCATCATGGGACTCTCGAATGAGCCAAACTCGACAGACAGACAGTCTCCTAATGGTGCGCTTACTGAAGTTGCCGAGGAGGTTGCTGAGATGCTGCGCGAGGAGGAGAGTGCATAAATGGCTGCTGCATCCTCATCAGTCGTGCTGTACAAGAGCCTGATATGCTGTGCCCCAGGCAGTTACAAATACTTCAACCAGAATTATGTGATTTTTTGCCCTCCGAACGCAGAAGATGAGTGCTGTCTGAGGAACGTATAGTCTGTGCGCCTCGCCACATGCAAGATGATGGTGGTGTTTTTTCCTGCAAGGACGCAGGTTGTTGCAGTGGCCATAGCGTTATTGGCATGGCCCATGTTTTGACCTGTGTGAGGATGTTTGCTGAAAATATACATGGGTGCCGGTGCAATCTGACCGATAGCTGTTTAGAGCCTATGTCCACCTGCAAGAGACTACATATGCAGACTCTCCCTTGCTCCGGTTTTTGTACACCATTTCAGGGGTCTTGAATCCCCACCTGAAATTCCTCAAAAAATGCACATGCTGATGGACGTATGATCTACCCAACATACTTTTTGCTAAGTCTGTAATATTAAGCATATGTCATTATTTTTCCGTTAGTAATATCCTGTAACATGGAAATTTCGGCCTCCCGAGTTCTGGCCCCGATCTGCCTGTGGGGATGTACTGGTGGAGAATTACAATCGTTTTTTTTTTACAATTTTGAGTAGGTGGTTTGTGATTATGAAAGTTTTGTGAGAGATGACGGGAAAATAATATATGGAGATGGGAATGTGTAGGGTTGAAGAAAACATGTGTAACTTTAAACTGGGAGTGCTAATGGCGGGAATGCGGCCTGTCCATGCATCCGGAGCCAATCCATGCCGCATCCGCGGCTCTTGGAATTTGTATGTGTCGAATAATTTTATTTTATAAGTACCGATTCTTTTTTATGTTTCCATCAATTCCTTAATAACTGAGTCGGTTTAAGCGCCATGAGTGAGTTTTGTGTAACATGGTCGGCACAGGTTCGAGCCTGACTATAGCTAACCCACTCGACCGACTTCCCGCCAAAAGTGAGTTACTCATAGATTGCACAAAAGTAGCAAGCACGTCATATACATCCAAAAAATAAATAATAACAAGTAGGGGAGATCCAAACCTTACTTTCGTTGATGGTTAAATGGACATTAATCAATATTTCGGATACACATACTTTTAGCTCGACTTGTAATCAATTTCTCGATTTGACAAATTTTTGACCCGCAGGACCTCGGCGGGAATCGTCGATAAAAAATTCATTATGTGAAACCTTGGCTTTATTTTGCGGTAGAATCGAGGTTATATACAATATTTCACTTCCAGATACCAGCCAGAATAAATAAGATTTGGACCCCCCTAAAAAAAAACTGACGACGATGCAACGCGATCACAAATTCGCAATATTGCGAAATTCGATACCTACCGTATATTTCATCCTCTCCTCCGAGGGGAAAAATATGCACGTGACCCCATCAGTCATGTAAAACAGGGCCACTCACTCAAAAGCAGGCCCTGTAAAAGTCAAGAATGGTGTTATCCACTGCGGCGGGGGAAGAGAAAACACTATAAATTACACGCACACACACCGTATTTTTTTACTACACGCTGTCGTCCAGTTGTATACTACCTGCCCCACGCACATACATCGTTAATTGCGCTCTCACTTTCGGTTTGCGTGTAGCTTCAGCGCAGCTTGCGGTAGACGGATTCTGGGAAACCCGTTGCCGTTGAACAAGGTGTCGGTGGCCATCAGTCAAGTTTCCGCGGTCTGGGGGGGCGTGGGTCTCTCATCCACCCAACGGCTGGCATTGGCAGGGTGAGTAGGTTATTGGGCTCGGGTGTGGCCGCGTATGCGGCTTGGGGTGCCGGCCTCGGAGGAGTGATGCCTCCCTAGTCTGTGCAGTCACGGGGAAGGTTTGGTGGCGGGGAGGATGGAACAAAACTCCATTCCTTACTACAGGCGCTTGGTACTTCGCACAACGCGAGTGGTTGAGGCCCGGAGAGATTGTCGATCCCTTCCCGTCAGCGGGTTGGCCCGAGTTGGATTCAGAGCTTGGGTGATGGGGTCTCGTTGCGCAGTTCAAAATTAAGTTGCAGAAGGACCTTTCTGCGGTTTTGAACGGATCCGAATGGCTTGATTTATTTGACCAAGCTGCACCTGCCTCTCGAGCTCGATTGCTTTCCCTTTCCCAACGTGGCGCCACTGCTCACTTGGCAGCCATCCCCGCGTTGCCTTATTCTTTTCGGCTTCCACCCACTCAGGCAGTTGTTGCCTTGGCTTTGCAAATGAGTGCCCCGATGCCGCCTATTATATCTGGTGTGCATTCAATCATTGCTTATTTTGACCCCGTTGGCTACCACTCACTGCCTTATCTGTAACCGGCGTGGATGGGCAATCACGGCACATCATGCCGTTAGTGATGTGTCGGCATCTATGCTGAAGCAAGCCTTTGAGCCAGCCTTTGTCATCGTGGAGAATCGCAATCATCATGGGTATTCGCCTGATTGGAAGCCCGACATCACAGTGCTCAACCACGATGGACAAGGCAGACATGTCGTGATTGACACGAGCCGTGCATTCCCTTGTTGTGCCTCGTATGTGGACCGGGCAGCTCGGGAGCCCCTGATGCGGGCTGCGGCGGAACATGAGCGAGCCGCCAAGAGGGCATTGCACAATCCAATCTGGCCTCACACTCTTGTGCCTTTTGCGTTGGAGCCTTTTCGAGGTTTGGAAAAGTCGGCGCGGAAGTTCTTGGAAAATTGTGCACAACGCAGGCAAAACCGATATTGTTTGAGGATGAGGAGGATGCAACATGAAGCACGCGGAGCTTTTCGACATATTGGTTGCAGCTGATGGTGGTTGCATTGCACTGCTCGCAGGGCTGCGGAATTGCTTACAGGGCTAGTCATGATTATCAGCATGGGTGAGCGCTTGAACGAAAATATGCACGTTGTTTATTTAGGTGGTAGTTTTGGCATTTTGACGAGTTTGGTTGTGTGTTGTGCCTTTGCTTGACCTTTCAATCGTGAATTGTTAACCTTACAATAAAGTTTCTGATACCTCTTTATATATACTACTGTAGATTTTATGTAGCTTCTGTGGCATGCGACGCGTACTGTAAATGGTATGTACCGTAGCTCCTGTGGTATGCGAAATGTGTAGCGGAATTAAAATCATAATAGACTGGGTAGTCGAGAGTTGACGACGTTTGCATAAAAACTACAACCCCTATTTCCCAACATTCAAACCGAACATTATAACCGAACATATTGACCATCGGGAAGGGGGGGGTATACGCGGATTCGAGTTACGTATTTGTTATGTGCCACGTGTTTCGCAGCGACCAACCATGGACGGGCCGGACGCATTTGCCATGCACTGCTTTCTGACTGAAACCAGATTTCAGTACGCTAGAACGTGCCACGGGCATCGCGGTATCGTCATGTCGCTGTCGCTGTTCACAGTGAAGCGAGTTTGCCAAAACGCCAAAATTTGATGTTTGCCATCTTGGAGGCTACCGAATCCAAAACCATTCAGATCGAACTGAGTACGCAGGATAATATGACAATTAGTCTTACGGCAAAAGGTGATTATTTTAAATATTAAAAAAATCATTTCATAGCCTATTTCAGTGATATCGGGTTCCTTGAATCTAACGCACGTGTTCGCGCTTTACGTCACATCACAGCATACAATTATGTCACCTGATAAAAACGAAAATGATTGCGTCATGAAAACCTCTTTCGACTGCCGCAGATCGATATTTTAGATTTTCCAAGTCCGCCAGTATCTATGCATGGATCCGATGAAAATGCATTCCATAGTTCCCATTCACATATATGTATTATGATGACGTGTTTGACCCCACGTCTCAGTTCGGTCGAAAGGCATGATTCTCGTAGTACTGTCCCGTTTTACAGCAGATGTCGCTTTGAGCATTTTGCGATGTATATACAAGTATGCCATTTGTTAACTATGCAATTTCAACGACTTACGACGCGGAACGCGCTCTCTCTCGCATTGAGACCCTGTCCTGCCAAGTAAAGATCTTTAAGATGATGTGTTCATCTAACTAAGTTAATTTTATATTATATTATCACATATTTATACTGAGTCGGTGAGAGAGTGAGTATGCGCATCGTGGGGAATGATGACCCCGTTCGCTACTTTTGAAAGTTGTGAAAACCTTCAAACGATCCCGCTCACTATACCCACGATGAGCGTTCCAGCCCTTAGCGATAAGTGTAGTTGGTCGGTCGTCAGTATGTACGAATTATTTTTGTTGAAAGATGACACATGTTAGATAACATTTTGGCAGTCGCTCCCCTCATCCGCTGCGCATGCACGCTTGCGAGCGAACGCGCGGATGATGGAAGAAACCCTAGCGAAAACGTGGACGTGGTTGACATCCGCGTTTTCGCCAGGGCTGACAGCGCGCTGTCAGATGCTCCAAATATGTGCGCTGTGCATATATGATATGCGTGGTAAGGTGGTTCTATGCATGATGCTTTTCTGCGGTGCGTATATCAAGCGGCATGCGTGCCCAATGACCCCCTCCTAAGCGCGGCGTCCCAGATCCCAGACTGTGTATGGATATCGTGTGTGCAAAAGTTATGTTGTTCCTAACTTAACTATTAATCGGTATGCAACGTTTTCGGTGCTTGATATTTATTACTCAGACCTCTATCTCACGTAGCTGGACAGTGACTTACGGGGCCCGTAAGTCACTGTCCAGCTGCGTGCGATAGAGGTTTGAGGGAAAAGCATCGAGCAGATTGTGTTCTGGACGTTCCGTTCGGCAATTAACGGAAGCGAATCTGCGCAACGCATCGTCAAATATCTATCTCGAACTGACACATCGTGCCACGCACAGTCGTACGCCGCCCGCGATGAGCACATGTACCATTGTACGCAGGATTAAATGTAAATATTGAGGCTCTCTGCAAGTGGCTACTGCCTACCAGTCCTTGTAATAGGACTGAAATCGGGTTCCGGTCCTATTACAAGGACTGGTGTTACCATAATTATTTTGGACATCCTCTTGATGTTTTGAGCGCCTGCCCTTCGGTTCGTATCATCGTTGGAACTTGAACTAAATATCCCTTGGCCCGCTTGCCAAAACAATGTCGCAAAGTCATGCTACGTTATCAATATTAAGCATGGGTAGCGTAAAACATGACTGGATTCCAACCACACCACAGTGACATTTTCGGATTTTGTATACCCAGGCTACTTCAACCGATGTTTTGAGGGCGAAGATGACCTCCGATCATTTTTTTATAAGACACTGCAGAAAGAGCAGCTCGCGAACTTGACAACACGGGTCTCCGAATTTTCACAGGACCTTCGTGGAGGTAGCTAGCGTGAGAAACATCTCGGTCCTTGTGACAGGACTGGCCATTTTAATTAATTTTAATTGATTTCACCCCCACCCGTTTAACCCTCTTAATCACACACCAACATTTAGTGGTATGTGTAACGTAGGTTAAAAACAATTATACTTTGACACCCAATAATGGTCTCCAAGCGCTCACATATCAAATATATCGATAGCACACGCCTCCACCATGTTTTCCCCTCCGGTCCTTGTAACAGGACTGGCAATAAAGGCAGTAGCCACAAGGTCATCGGCAGTGCCTTACTGGTCAAAAGTGCCCCACTACGTCGATGAAGGGTGCGTCAGCAGGGTGCCCCAGCAGCTCGAAGAAGATCGTCGGCAGTGTGGCCCACTGCAGTGGTGATGCGAGGGGGGGAGGTGCGGAGGTCAACTTTCAACCGTCGAACTAATCCAAGATGCAATCTCCGCCGAGCAACTAAATAGTTTCTGCCTCCTCATTCGCTCGCGCCTGTGCCAGGAATCGACACGAATGTCGCATCCAAGGTCGCATCTCATTTCCCCGATGCCTGTGATGACACACGTTCGCCTTTCGTTTGCATCGATTCCGTTCGAGACGCGCGTAATGAATATCAATATGAAATGCAGAACAGCTTCACGAAGAGTATTTTACAAGCAGACGTCTGGACCGTCACGTGCTTCCTCGACGCAGTTTACTCGTTCACTCATTTCCTTCACTGTTTTGATTACAGCATGAATATTATGATACCAGAAACTCGAAGAGAGTGAAGAGGTTAGCAGCCGTGGTCTAAGGGCATCTTGTTTCCGGAGGTGGTTTTACTGTAGAGCGGAAGCTCGAGTCGACGTCGGCATCAACGTCTTTCGCCACGCCGCTGCCGCAAGATTTTAAAAAGCCTCTCCTAACAGGTTCTCCATAAGCCACGGCTGCAGACGATGATTTAAAGCTGAAGGTATGATATATATTTCCCAGATCCCTTTATCGCGTCCTACACTCGACCGGGAAACGCAGACAGGCAAACCAGCTATATTTCCTTGAGATATGCCAAACACTAACTTAGAAATAAAGGCGAAAGGATATGCGTAGCAGTATTTCGATTATCCGCTACCCTCTTGTTATTCCTTGCTTCGCTTCACGTTGTCTTGCTTCCCTTCACCTTATTCAGCGAGTGGGGAATGTTTAGTATGTTTTTGAGCTGTCCTGAGCTTCTACTTTTTTGGGTTGTGTCACAGGAAGATTACCGAGGAGCAGATTATAGTTTTTGGCGTTACACGTTTTTAATCCTTAGTGGTGCGAACCCTTGTGGCTCGTAGATCTTTCAGGTCCCAACGCTTACATTCCATGTGCTAGAACGGTAGTTGCTTTCCCGACACACGAGCATATATATGCACAACACCGGATCATGTTTTTCGTTGTCCCGAACTCTCAGTTTGCTGTTCTTATGACTATGAAACTGTGTGCTAGGTCAAGCCTAATGAGAAGTCCAATCAACGTTCCAAGCATCGACAAGAGCTTCGGCTCACTGGCGCCCCGGAATGCCGGAGCGAACGTGCTTCTAACGCAGGTATATAGATTGCTATAGAAGCCTCGATTTTGTTGCAGGCTCGGTAATCAAGATAACTTGTCTCTTTGCATTTTGCTTTAAATTCTTGAGTTATGGATGTTGGCAACTAGCCGTTTGCTGCAGGAAGTATTTCTTTATCACAAAAACTTTCAAGTTCGACATTGAATAAGCATCCATTTTGCATCCATACCGTCGTCGAAATGGCCATGGTGCTGTGGCTTTTTCGGTGAAGGATGTAAGCGCCTTCACGCATACATGCACACCCTCAACCATTTTGCATATGTTCATATGCAAACCATATCTCAATCACTGCACAATGATCTGCCACATCGTCGCTGTGTGGACGCTATGGCGACGGTCCATTGCATCACTCAGTGGCCCGTGCCCAACACCATTGTGTACAATCCCTTATTTGGCCGTGATCCCGATACGCACGAGGCTTATTTAAGTTGGGTGGATGGTGCTCAGGCACAAGCAACCCCCGAAGCACCCCAAGCACCTGCTGCACCATCGATGCCGCAAGCCCCACCTGAGCAGGTGCCGCACACACCTTTGTGAGTTGATGAGCTTTTTACGGGCTATATATCACGCGTCATCCGCACATACATGGATGTAGAAGAGATGTGGAGTGACAAGCTTGACACACTTATCATCGGGTGGGGTGGATGATGCTCAGGCACAAGCGCCCCCCGAGGCACCACAAGCTCCTCCTACCACATCGGCGCAGCTGGCCCCACCTGAGCAGGTGTTGCACATACCACGTGATTTTATGGTGTTTTTTTCGAGCTATGCACAAAGGATGTGCACATATAAGGATGTAGAAGAGGTGTGGAGTTTGCATCGCGTTAAACAATGATGAGCGACATTTAATAGTAACTTTGGAGTGTGAGTGAACATTTGTTGCAGGCTCATTCACCTCGAAAGAGAAAGCGACAATTTCCGGAGCCTAGACCACCGTGTGATGATGAGGTACATTGTGCTGCGGATAAAGATTTTGAAAATCTACAACAACAGAACCGGCAGACACATGGAGCACGCCGCCGTAGTGGTAGACCTCGTGGTCACAAGGAGGCGTGCCCTGTCCACGGATGGACAGAGCGACGGAAGCAATTTGAAAAGTCATGACTATGCGGGTAGGCTAGATATTTCCCTTGATTGCACTCTAGATCATCATATGCCCGTGTGTCTTATGGAATGTGCGTATATGGATATATATTATAAGGTATATATGAACAATTTTAAATCTTCATCTATTTCGTATATCCTTTGAAAACTTCTAGTTGTCTAAATGTAGGAGATCGCGTCATAAAAGCACGTGTGTGGTGTAGTAGTTGAAGTGTCACTCATCGCCAGCCATTTCTCATTTAGTCGAAGGAGAAGGTCGTCCAATGATTTGTTTTACTCTCGTGAGGTAGTTAAGTATATTTTTTAGCTAGAATCAAAGCTTATGACATGTGTTGCAGCGTGGGATATTGATCAATGTGGCATCGCTCCAACGGAAAGGGAGGTTCGGCACAAGCGTTTGGCAAAGAAAAGCTTCTAGATAAAATTCAGGTTTTAATTCTTCCGGGAGCAAATTTTGATTGTTTCCGGAACAATTAACTTTTGATTTTCCCCGTAACAATGAATTTTGGCTACGGACAAGCATATTTAGGGTTTCGTGAGAGTTTATGGGGTTTATCGAGTAGCCTGGCACCCTGAACACCTAACACTAAACCCTAAATATGCTTTCCCGTAGCCAAAATTCATTGTTACGGGGAAAATCAAAAGTTAATTGCTCCGGAAACAATCAAAATTTGCTCCCAGAATAATATAGTTCCATAAAACTCTATGGTGCAAACCCACAATGATAAGAAATACTACGATAAGAATTCAACGAGGCTGGGGGCGGCGGTGGTGGGTTGACGATTTCTAAGAAACTCGCACGGCTGGCGCATAATGGCAAAGAAACTTGCCAGAAATAAAAGAAGTCTTCTGGGCCATATTCTTGTAGTCGTTTACAGTAAGAGTCAACCAATAAGAAAACAGAGATTTCGGGGTCAGCCCAGCTCCCCCCCAGCTTCGGTACCTAAGAGAGCCGACGAAATAAGAGAAAACCGCTTATTTTGCCAGCTAGCTTTTCTCATTCTTAAGAGTGAAAAATCAGTTTTCTCGTATTGGATTCGCAGCACATCCTCACTTCGAAAAAACCGCCCACTACCGTGATGGACGACGCGACACGTTCACAATTGCGGTAAGTTATTAGTGATGTTAGGGAAGGTCTACTCGCACAAGATGACTTTTCTAACATCAAAGCCGTACTTATTTTGCTATATTTTAAGAAAATGTCCTGGGGTCTAGCCAGCCTCCATATTTCTTATTTTTGCCAATCTCTTAACTTTTAAAACCAGCCAGCTTTTCTCCTAAACTTGTGACCCCCCCCCAAAAAAAAGCTGGCTGGTTTCTTAACGTAGCTTTCTCTTATTGGTTGACTCTTACTGTATTCTTACTAGTGAGCTTTCACTGTAATGGAAAACATGAACCACTATGAGCGGTACGGCAATTGTTAAGTCGAGACTATAGTTTTCACTCGCCGTTAACCCTTAAACCGTTTCCTGGGTCACATATGACCCAAGGGTACCCAAAATTGATTTATGAAGCCGTCTAAAATCCAAAAATGCTTTTGAAAACAGTTTTGAAAAGGTCTCCCGGCTTATGCGCATCAAACTGCGTGCCCAATGTCTGTCAAAACTGTCGCATGCTTCCAAGATCAAACGATGAAGAGTGTGAAAATCGTTTGACGCAACACACGGTTATGGTTTGCGCGTATAAATACGCATGTTCAACCCTATTTAGGTCACGTTACATCTTCAACACATAGCTAGGCGTTATGCAAAACATGCTAGGGTCATGATTAGGGTTTACACGGGGCAGTGGATACGCATTCAGCGCCGCAATGCGTGAGATCGTATTTGTCACATTCATTGGTGACATCGCATTTTCACTCGATGCTCAATTTTGAACAATGCAGTACGATGCGCCTTTGAAATACGTTTCAAGTGGTATGGTCAAAACGCAAATCGGCCTTCGTATGCGGCGGCTATATGGAAAACACTGACTTCAACCAAAACCAAAAATAGTTATGACGGTTTAGGGGTTAAGAAAACTCGGCGTCCAAGAATGCGCCAGCGTTTGACAAAATTTCATCATAATATTTAATGTTGGAATTGGCACAATGACATGCGGTTCGTATTGTCACATGTCATATCCTGTGTGTCATCTTCGGTGACTCCGCTTGTGTCTATCTAAGTGAATATCTCGTATGTTATTCAATTCTTGAGTTCGTTCTATTTTGCCGGGAGCGGTTTCCCCTTAGTTGTTGTACCTTGCTGAAATCTGTATAGGCAGCCCTGACTGGGAGTCCCGGTCAGGCCCCCGTATGACAGACTCCTAGGACCAACACTGGACTGCTGACTGATCTATAGGTTCGTGCTGTGACACACGCTGTGTCACAGGTAGGCTAGACTCAGAAACCGTCCGAGACCGTTCCGAGTATATCTAGCTTAGGGTTTATTTATCTTAGGAGTTTTATCCACACAGTTCGCGGGAGTTTCTGATATCTAGTGAACTAGGATATTCCAGTAGGTCGTGGCCCCATCCACGCTTTTATTCCACTTGCTGATTTGGCCATGATTGGCTAAACGGCCGCTTGGAGAGGTGGTGCGCGCGGGCGCGTTTGGGTGCGACTAGGATTTATGGTATGAATTGTTTGCGGTGAGCAACTGGGAGTGGCGGCCATGGGGACCGCGCCTCGTTACGGACTAGTTTTAGCAATGTTCGGATCCAGTTTTGCACCGGCACTGGCCCTGCTGGTTGCTGTTTTCTGGGTTGGTGTTCGCGACACCTTCGACTTCGACGACATCTTCGAGTGCCCCTCGCCGCTCCGCTCTCTTAGCTCCTCTCCGCTGCTGACCATTACCATTTTTCCGCTACCACACCCAACCGCGCGACTGCGTACCACCTCCCCTCTGGCTTTTCAGAGTATGGGTATGTTGACCCGAGCGAAGAAGTCCCTGGACAGGGACAGTGACATTGACGCCTCACTGAGGCTATTAGACGGGGTTCGGAACAGTCCGACGGTGCGTACGCCAACTGTTCCGACCCCCGCTCCGACTTCCAACGAGGATGCAGACGTGGCGACCAGGAAGTACTTACAGGAGCAGAGCAAGCTGGTTGACGACATCTACAAAGCGCGTCTACACCGCCAATGGGCCAAGGGTGTCCGCGAGGATGTCCTTGGGGACAAGAAGCACCACTTCCGCGGTACGGACGACGCTGGCCTCCTCTCCGAGCTGGTGGTGCAGCTGCGTACGGAGTTTCATTCGGCTGGACTGGAGCTGGCATCCTTTGACCTCGACGACCCTCTGGCTCGTGTGGTGACCAAGGTCAACGGCTTGCTCTTCGACGTTCTGGCTCTGGTTATCGAGAAGCACAGCAACGCCTACGTCTGGTTGACCGGCACCGACGCCTCGTCTGACCGTGATGGACGGCGAGCCTTGGTGGACATCATCAAGGGCTGTGTCGACCGGTGGCGCTACGTGAGTCACACCAGGAGGAGCACGCCGCGTTGCGTTATCCCGCAGACACTGACCCGCAGCCCATCTTGGCTCGGGAACAGCGTCTGGTGCGGGATAACAAAGCTACGGACTGGACACCCACCGAGGAGACCAGGAAGCTATCCCTGTACAACCGGCTGGACCCGGTGTTTTACACCGCGGTCAAGGTGCGGTATCCTCTCGCGGCCGATCTCGCGCATGTCTCCTTGGCGTCTCTCCGCTCCCTTGTGGTGGAGATTTATCAGGCTTGGGCGCAGACGGGGGCGGGGAAGGCAGTCTCGGGCAAGAGCGGCATCTCTGCGCAGCTCTCCAGCACCGAGTACGGCGCCCTTCTCAACAAGATCAACGAGCTTCAGGACTTGCTACGGCAGCAACGCGGGACGGACGCGCTGCCGGCGCAGCAGCAGCGGCAGCAGCCGCAGCGGCAGCAGCGGCAGCAGCAGCAGCGCGGTACGCAGCGGGGATTCCGTGTCGGCACGCACCCGCTGCCTGCAGTCGGTTTCGACCGTGACGACCAGAAGGCGAAGCCCTTTTGCGGGAGGTGCAAGAAGGCGGGAAAAGGTGAGCAGTACCACTTCTACCGCGACTGTCCGTTGGGCGGGCGTCAGCATCCCCCGCACTCGGCCGCGGCATTCTGCATTCCCATCGACGAGGAGGACGCGGAGGGGGTGCGTGCATTGGCCATGTGTGCCCTGTTCCAGCAGGCGGCGGATGATGGGGCCGAGGCTTTTGCCACTGCGGCATCTACGTACGGGCCGCCTGCGGTACTCTGTGCGGGTGCGGTGGGCGGGATCGACGTGTCCGCCTACGGCTTCACGGTAGAGCCGCAGCAGCCTGCTGACGAGCCCGCAGGTGACGACATTCATCAGCGGCTGGACGATCTCGCCGCGGAGGTCCATGCCGCGGCAAACTGCAAGGTGCACTACACCCACGCATCCTTCCCACCACGGGCGGTTCTCGAGCCGCATGCATCGGCTCTGGTGTGCGGCCCCGCGGCAGCGGGGAACATGCCGGAGGAGCAGGTTCCGGCAGGTGGTGCGGCGGCATCGGCATCCGCCGTGCCGGCCCCTGCTTTACCTGTCTCGCAGGAGGAGGATGTGAAGCCCGTGCCGCTTCAATCGGCGCGGGTGACTTCCACGACGGACGGTGAGTTCCCTGGGTTCGTTCAGACTGTCAACCACGCCGCCATCGCGCCGGTTGACCTCTCCGGCTACGACACCGACGACTACGAGGACTTTGCCGACGGCAGCTTCCGGCCGAAGCCGCGGGGCTCGCCTCCGTCGGCCAATCATGTGTCCGGACCACTCGTGGACAACCAGAGGGCCTACGGTTGTGGGAAGCCGCCCTGGGGCTTTCCTGCCACGGTTGGGCCATGGGGAATTCCTTTCCTCCTTTCCCTCGTTCTTTGCGTCTCGATCATGGGGGTGGCAGCCTTCGCCTAGTGGTGATCTCCATTGGGACACTCCGTCAATTTTCTCCACGAATGAATGAATTTGTTGAGTCCGCGATCCCGGCTCAGGGTTCCTTTGTGGCTGACAATGTGCCACCGCTTGAGCCGCTTGAGCCCCCTGACCTCTTTCAGGACCTTGCTCAGGCAGATTTGAGTTTCGACATGGCCTTCTTCTACGGTGTGGCTCTACATGAGAGAGGTCCTTTCGGGAACCCTCCCTTCGGGTCGGACTTGATTGAGACCACCGCTAACTACTTTGGTGCTGTCGATTGACTTCTTGTTCACTCTGGATGCACACCAACACGGTGGTGTGCGGAACTCCGGTGACAACAATTTTCTGGTTTATGCTTTTGCTTTTGACATCTACAAGTTATATTCTGGCTTCCTAGCCCGGTGCCTTTCAGTTGTTTAGCGGGTGCACAATGCCCGTAAGTTTCTGCACCTGTGCTAGCTAGAGGGTTTCCAATTTGTGTTTCAGAATTGCACAGTTGGATTAGCAGTTAGGTCTGTCAACCTGGCTCCTGCCCTAACTTATCCTACATTATCTGACTCTCCTAGACAGTCACCACCCAGAGTGCTGGGGTGGTGTGCTGAAATCTGTATTGGCAGCCCTGACTGGGAGTCCCGGTCAGGCCCCTATGACAGACTCCTAGGACCAACACTGGACTGCTGACTGATCTATAGGTTCGTGTTGTGATACACGCGGTGTCACATGTAGGCTAGACTCAGAAACCGTCCGAGACCGTTCCGAGTATATCTAGCTTAGGGTTTATTTATCTTAGGAGTTTTATCCACACAGTTCGGGAGTTTCTGATATCTAGTGAAGTAGGATATTCCAGTATACCTTTGCCAACGTTTAATACATCCCCGCATAGTTGATAATTGTATTTAAGAAGACGTCGGCCTGAATGTTATGTTCTCCTAAAGGCGGGTGATTACGGTACTCTCTCACTTGGAAACTTAACCATGGGGGGTCGACGGCCTCCCCTCCTCCCCCAAGAAATTTCCGGCCCTCCCTTATGGGGCAAAATCCACGAGACGTCTACCCCCCTCCGCCTCGCCCAATTTGTTTTGGCTCCTGCAAACCAAAATTAAAGACGCTTTGCAACTCCCACCCTCCGTATGCCCCTAAATGTTTTGGCCCCTGCGGGGCCAAAACTACGAGGCACTTCGCGCGCCCCCCCCCTCCCCCCCTCGATTTGTTTGGCCCCTCCGGGGCCATAATTGCGAGGCGCTTCGCGCCTCTCACGGCCTCCTCATCCCACCTGATTTTCTTGGCCCCTGCTCGGGGCCAAAACGATTTTGAGGCGCTTCGCGCCCCCAAATTCAAGCCCGAACCTCGGGTGCTTCGCGCCCCCGATTCAAGCCCGAACCTACGGGCGCGCCCTAACCTGGGGCGCTTCGCGCCCCCTAACCTGGGGCGCTTCGCGCCCCCGGCC
This sequence comes from Cymbomonas tetramitiformis, assembly GCA_001247695.2. NCBI lineage: Eukaryota > Viridiplantae > Chlorophyta > Pyramimonadophyceae > Pyramimonadales > Pyramimonadaceae > Cymbomonas > Cymbomonas tetramitiformis. The sequence goes on along the minus strand of LGRX02003836.1, from coordinate 2,173 downwards.
CGAACCTCGGGCGCTTCGCGCCCCGCCCGAACCTGCCGGGCGCTTCGCGCCCCCGAATCTGAGGCGCTTCGCGCCCCCAACCTAGGGCGCTTCGCGTCCCCCCTTTTCCCCCTGGGAATGACAAAAAATCCTGACCTCCCCCCCCTGGGAATTCGTGATGGACTCCTAACCAACCGAACGGGAGCGGTTCAGAAAGGCGAACCTTGCGATCATCCCATTATCGGGAAATCCATTGGACCAACAGCATTAGATTACTGTAGGGGGTGCTGCAAAATTCTGAAAAGAAAAAGAAAAAGAAAAAACCCTAAACCGCAAAATTCTGCGCTATAATTTTCAACAAGTGGCAGCTTTGCAATGAAAATTTAATTAGGTTAAGGGCGTTAACAATGGAAATTGTCATCACTATTTTTTAATTCGTGAGATCACGGCCGCGGCCCTACCCTTGACCTTGACCCTACCCTTTAAAAAGTGAAGTAGAAAACTGGAGCGTAAGGTTGAGCTGAAGCGAGAGCAGAAATGGGATTTCGAACGCAGTGTTTATCCTTTTGCGCAAGGCTGCTTTTCATATTTGTTTCGCTACTTGACTTTGGTCTTTCTGAACAGTAGAAGTGAGGTAAACAGATACGAGCAAAACTTCGCATCTTGGAGATCAGTTGCGATAGTGTAAAGTGGTGTTTCCGTGTTTTACTTTCTCAGGCCAAAACACGCAAGGCCAGCGTTCGAAGCGAAGTGTATGCCGAACAGATAAGAATGTCCTCTGCCAAATTGCAGTTTATATTTTTTTCTCCTAGCGCAGTGTATGCGCTGCTCATATCAAGTGCCATCAGACAGTGTGTCTGCGTGACGATCGAAGAGACATCGTCTTACCAGACTTGCTATAAGGACCCAGCCCAGGATAGCTGCAACATCTTGTAAGACAACGTCTTAAAACCCCTCCTATTGCGCAAAGACGGCTTTGGGTGCTCGTGCAGTTTGCTTTCCTTCCCGACGCAGGTGGACAGCTTGCAACTGTAAGCGTGCCATGGCGGTAGAGAGAGTCGGTGTACAGAACTGAGTGCCGTCAGCCGAGCAGCTCTCCTCTAGTTTGAGTTGGATGTGGAGATATTCCACGAATGGAGCATGTACAACGCGCGGGCAGTGCCTTTAATTTGTAGTGAAATCTTTTCAGTTGCACTGAACTTCCTGAACGAGCGATGATTTGATTGCCCAGGAACTTATCTGATATAAGTCTCACGAGCAGCATCCCTACGGAGCTCGGCACGCTTTTCAATCTCGACACCTTGTGAGCCCCGCCCGCAACTTCCCGCGCAAAATATCCCTGCACACAGTTTTGCTAAGGCTGGATGCTCAACCTCCGTTGGGGTCACAGGTACTTGGAGTTGAACAGCCTGTCCGGCAGTATCCCAACGGAGTTGGGGATGCTGTCTTACCTTGGCAGATTGTAGGTTCTCGTTTGCTTGCCTCCTCTTAACGTTGCTTTCCTTCGCACTGAGGCACCGAGACGCTTCCTATTTTGTACTTGGCGCCTTTCAAGAAACCGTTCGATTTTATTGTCTAAGGGGCGATATGCGGTTTGAAATCCTTAACATCCCAGGGCTATTGAACGCCTCTGCCACGTTCTTTTCTTTTCGCGGATATGCTTTGCATTAACATATGTTTAAACCCCAATGGTAGACTCAGGACTGTGCCTTGTGCGCAACCCTAAGACAGGATGCAAATAAAACGCATCGTCTGGTGTCACAGTTTGGTGCAATTCGGTGCTTCCCTCGTTGTCAGCAATACTAGCGTGCCAAGAATGCAATTCCCAGAAGCAGATATCTCATACCTTCGATTATTTTTCTCTAAGCCCGTAAGGGGCCCATGCAGAGACCTCGGGATAGACGGGCGAACCTCACATCTCACCCCACAGAAGAGGCCTCTTGTCTAAAACCGCTGCCCGTCCGAGGTCCAGTGAAATCCTTATAGCATCAACTCATGCACGGGAACACATGCTTCAACTTAGCACTCGGTCTTTATCTCCACTGTGTGTCTGAAATACGCAAAATGTCGTATCAATCTTTGAGCTATTGGGGCTTGGCACGCCACGTGGGCAGGAACTTGAAGAGCAATCTTTGAGCATCTTTGAGCTATTGGGGCTTGGCACGCCACGTGGGCAGGAACTTGAAGAGCAATC